>JAQFYC010004384.1:0-17361 GCA_034694165.1 Tomocerus mixtus | reverse complement strand
ACTTACCATGCCAGTACACCACTTACAATATATCTAATACAACAAGTGGCGTAACAAACGGTTATTGCGCCTGGAGTTGATTATTTGCTGGGTGAAATGGAATTTGTAACTCATTCAAGTATTTCAATAAGCAAGCAAGTCAAACAAGAGTAACAAGACAATTAGTAAAATAAAGATACTACAATCAATAACTAAAGGAAAAAATTAAAATGTAAAAAATGTGCAAATTCAACCATACCAAAATTTGTTACCATATTGAACGAAAAATATGATGGTAACCTACTCTGCTCGCTTATTAATTTCAGTTCTGCCATTCATTGAATATTATACGATACAATATGGACTGCAATTTCAACCGTCTGTTTTGTTTACATGCAAAAAGTTTAGCACTGGACCTAAAAGCAAAAATGGATATAAGTAATTCGCGTAACAGAAAATTTTTCTTAAATTTTAGTCGGAAAGACGCTTATAAGAAATTTTCCAACTATTGTTTAACAATATTTTTTTCTTGGGCTGGCATATTAAGGTCCACTTACAATTAGTATAATTTAATAGTAATTTACAGTTGGAATTCATATTAAAGTGTTATTCAAGATTAAAATAACTGTACTTTGTTGTTTGCGTCAATATTCTGTTTTGTTTAAGACCCTTGTTTGTCGCTATTTAAGACGCGTTAGTGGATATAGAGAAGATGTGCCCAAGATGAAGATTCCTTATATTATGAAGGAATCGCTAGTTTTAATTTTCGTAGATTTCGGGAAACTATTATTTTAGGTTCATAAATTGTTCCGAACATTTAATTCAGGTTCATAAACCCTATTAACAGATACCGGATATCCATTTGTAAATATAGTTTATAGGGTTTGGAGGTTTGATAGTGCTAACTTAATGTGTATTCAATCCCCACTGGGAGCACTGTGACATCCCGGCTATAGTAATTACTTTTTCTGTCTTAGGATGCTCAAAATAATCTAATTTTAGCACACAACTTTATTTACATACATGAAAAGCTCCTTTATATTAATAAGTATCCGTGGTCTGATCTCTGATCATACTTGAGAGAGCAATATCTTGTCTAAAAAGCCATCGTGGAATTGTGGATAGCGTGACACATAATCGATATGAATTAATGAGATTAGACTTTGCGGGTCCAGAGACTACTTAGGTTGTCTTAAGAACTCTCTTCTTCCGTTCCGATCTACATATAAACTGGTCAGAACCAACTGTTGGACGGATTACGGGCTCAAAGCTCCGCCTTTCTTAGTTACTTCGTTTCTTCTGTAAACAGCAAACTGCGGTTGCATTAAATTTGCATTCTTTACAAGCGATACGATATTCTGTGCAGTTCTCTGGGCTGTTTTCCACATCTTTGCAAATCTTCTCCCATAATAGGTTGTATTTGTATCATGAAAGGCAGCACTCGTAATGCTATAAATAAATTCGTTTCGGTAGGTCAAAAAGTTTGCTATACTCTGATTGCTTTAGATATCGTTATAATTCTGATGATTAGTTCACTGCGGTAAATACTGTACTTGGCATGTCTAAAAAATTACGCTCACATTAAACGGTTAAACGTGCAACTTCAGTATATTTAGAAATACTAGCAACTCCTCTTTCATTTTTGACACTACAATCAACAATGCTGAAAACCAAAAATTAAAAAATTCAATACAGTAGAACAAATTAATTGCATAAATAACTATTCGATAACAATTAACAATTAAGCAGTAGAAAAATCTAGATTCTGTTCCAAGACTAATTCTTTTACTGTTTACACTCTCCATCAGTGTCGTGTTATATTTCTTTTAAAGGGAAAATAATTAAGGTTTAGGTATGTGGAGCAAAGGTTTTTTGGTAATATAATATAATCCAAGCATCAATCCATTTAACAGTTCTTCTGATTATGAAAGTGCTTTTAGATAAAGTTTAAAGTGATTTCACATATAACAATAATGATTCACACACTAATGCAAATTAACACCGACCTCTCCTATTATTGGACTTCAGAAATGTATTGCAGTAAGTAAAATTCGACAAAAATTCTAATAAACATTATTGAAGTTTTTAATTGTAATGGGGAGTTAGGGAAATTGAAATTAAAATTGAAAGAAAAAAATTGTCATACTCTACTGTGCGATTTTGTATATATCGTTCTAATTGTAATTTATGTAAGCTGTGTCCCAATGAAAATGTTTGCTAGATTATACAATCGATTTCCAATTTGATGATAGGTGTGTATAGAAAATTAGTATTGAAGAGCCCCGGGGCGCCGTAAGTTAACCGTACGAAAATCCGCTACTGATTCCCAATATAAAATTATGCTTTTCATATTATGATTATTTATATTTTATATTCACTACGGCATTTGAACCTCCGCATTGCTCTGTCGACGTCCGTCCATTCATTCACTCGTCAAGTCAAAATCACAAATGGTGACTGACTACTGACTATATCGACCTTCTTTTACTCGAATCGTGTTCTTTCCAGCCAGCCCACCGTCTCACCTTAAAAACTCATAAACTCACCTTGTTGATGCAGAATAATATATTATGCCTCTCGCAACTAAATTTCTATTCTATTTCTATTTATGAATTTAATTTCCATTTTAATTCATTTACCTATACATCAATTTGCTTTTAGTGCATCATTCTATCTGATAAACGAAGCTATTTATTTATATTTAAAAATAGTTGTAAGTGCATTATAATGTCTATATGGAATATTGTAGTCTGGTCTGGATCCTGCATTCTTTTCTGTAGTATTACGTCACGGTCACATTCACTTACCTAATATGTATACAGACCGATGATGTGATAATGCTATCTAATTTCAATTGTATTCCAGGCAGCTATTACAAAATTGTATCTAAATATTATAATCTGCTGTAATAGGTATAAAACTGGGTCGCATCGCAGCATACACATTGCATAATGCTTCCAGAATCCAGACATTTGTCATGGACCCTTTTATTTACATTTAGAAAAAGTTTCAGTTATATTTAGCAGTTTTAGCACTTAAAATTTATTAATTTTAAAACTTTTTCATGCTCATTTCATTACAGTTTTGCATAAAGCAGCTGGAATAGTAATAGTATAGTATAATTGAGAAATAATTGCACACTATTCTTGAATTTAATATAAATAACTTTTTATGACGTAATAGTTAAGAAATAATTACATATTTTGATTATAACCAAACTTTACATTTGTTTACAAATACAAATTCATAAAAACACTACACGATATTTAATTTGCAATTTTATTGTTTACACTAAATGGAAAATACAATTATATTATAGATTTACAAACCAGATTATTAAAAATCGTGTTTTTCTAGCTTAGTAGGTGATTCATCTGATAAGTGAGTTTAAAATTATCCTAGTTAACTGCAGTTAGATTGCTGTAAGGCGTCAGATTTGTTTATTTTGTTGTTTAAAATTGTATTCCTGCAATTATAATATTTTTATTAGTCTTAGCAAACTACTTTTTTTAAGGGAGGTTATTTTTTTAAAGCTAGAACTATTATCAACATCAGACATCTAAAATGTATTTACTACATAGGTAGTCTAGGTATTGATATACGAGTTACGAAAACGATGATCTGACCTTCTGATTAATGTTATTATATTAAATAGGTAGGTAGTAGTTATGCAGCTAATTCATAATTGCGGATTGCGTAGTTTTGATCGAGGAACAGGATTAGCGTTGCATTACCTACGATATTTACGTTACGATTATTCTCATTTGAGTGCTGGATGATCAGATCAGGAGTCAGGAGTAGGACATGCAATATTTGCATGGAGTGATGTTGTGTGGTCTGAATTCTGAATTCTTCATAAGCCTTCGGGCGGGCAGGATAATGAGAATCAGAGATTATTATATAATTGACTGTAATCTATTCGACTAAACGTGTGCATAATATCACCCATCACCAAACCAAGCCACAATATACAGAGAATACAGACAGACAAGACACATTCCACTAAATGGACTAAATGTACAGTAAATGAGGGGATACCTATTTAGCATTAACATTAGTGTGGATTGGATGATGTATGTATTTCAATCAGTCAGTCAAGCCAAGCCAGTCGTCATCTGCCACTTGCTTTGCAAACACGTTAAGTACCAAAGGACTTTCGACTCAAGTGAGCAGGCTTGTTAATTTAAGTGGAGCAGATTAAACACATCACATCTCAACAAATCAAAAATTTATTACTCCGTCCCAATCCAATCGAATACATTATTATGCTGCTTGGAAGGCAAATTCATCTTCAGTCCTAACAGAATCTTCTTCTTCACAACACATCTACACTACCACTACATATTCAATATTACTACATAAATATTATATAATATTATAATTACATATATTATTATAATATTCTTTTTTATTAAGTAGTACTCTCTGTACTGCTTTCAGACTAAATTGAATTAAACCATCTAACGAGAGTTCAAACTAAAGCCAAACCTATATTTATCTCAAAAAATCTTTCTCCTCCCATCTTCTCTGACAAACATATTTAGTAATTTAAAAGCCTATAGTAGTGTGACATCTTCCACATAATAGTCACTTCTCAATTGTCAATTGACAAAAATAAGGTACTTGAAAATTATTTGCAATTTTTAATTATATTTTTGCGTCTCGTGTTATTTGAAGTAGTTCACAAGTAAAGGGATGATTGATTATCTTTTCAATACACGCTAACAGTTAATTAAATGTGTTTCTTTAAGCTTCATTGTCAGCAGAAATTTTGTGATATATGGAAAAGTTTTACTCAAACATCTGTACATAGTATTATGGTGCAATTATTCAATATTAAGGGGATTAATTAGGGAAAACAAAAAATGTATCAAGTGCATGAGATTTACAGATTTGCTTTTCAAAGGTATTTACTTAGTGTTTGGAAAGTGGTGCCGCAGACTAGAATTTAAGATCACCATTTTTGTAAATAGATACGCAAAATACTAAGGTATACGTAATTTAACGTTTATAAATGAGAGTCATGCTTACTGTGTACTATTCAATATATTCCATATTATAGGGATTTTACATGGAAAAACAGTCAAGTTTTCCCTCGCAAGGATTTTCTGTCTTGCAGTCTGATTTTTCAGTTTTGTGTACTTATTACAGAGTTCAATTTTCATTTAATGGTTTGGTTTAAAAGGCAGTTTGTTGAGATGACTGCTCTCCTTTTCAGCAGAAAAAAATGCGGAATATACTATGTTAATACTAAATATTAATGTAATACATCTTTGAGCTTACAGTTAACAGCATAGTAGGTACATGTTGGGATTGGTTTTTATTTCGCAATAACAATAAATCACTCAAGTTGTAATTGATAAGGGATGACAAGTGTTCCTAAAGTTCTAAAATCTGCACTTGTACAACTCATAAAGTGGTTATCAGGATCACTGAACATGTTACAAGTTTGAGTAATTTTATATCACACATTATCAAGGATATAGACAACATACTTCCTTATAATATCATGTAATTACTTAATTGCGTATAAATGCGACACTTCAGTAGTTCAGTATCTAATCGTATGCTTTGCAATGCTTTGCAGGTTCAAAAATGCCTAACTCCACGTGGGATGTCTCCATGGGGGACAATAAAAGCATCGACTGGGTCGAAGATGGCTCCACTGAAAATTACCCGCTTTTCATTGAAATGGCTGAACTCCACCGAGAAAACAGTATCAAATCTGAATGGCGGGAAGCTGCAAGGTATGCAAAACGGAGAGGCTTCTCTTAGTGACAAATGACAATAGTACTTTTCAAATATTTAAATTAAGAATTAGAATGCAATGATTTGAATTTTAATATAGTGTTGTTATAGTGTATAGTGTATAGTGTTATAGTGTTATAGTGTAATATAGTGTAGTATTTTTCAGCGAATGTAGTCAAAGTAAATTCCTTGTAATTATAAGTAATATGACATTATTTAAGAAGCATTGGAACAGAATCCTTAACTATTTTTAGCGCCAGAATCAAAACATAATGTTTTAAGCGTTGGGACAGGATTGTGTGATTTAACAACCATTAAGATCAAAGATAAATATATTAAATATGCGCTTACATTTAGTATGCATATAACAATGGCATACCAGAACCATAATATATGGACCACATCTACGAGAGGTGTCGCAAAAGTGGGAGACCTTTCATTTTTGTATATTTTTGTAACTTTTAAACGGTTCAACCTTTCTGGATTGTGTTAACGAAATTCAATGTAAAGATTTTTACTTTCTCACAATGCCCCAACTTATTGGGACAATGCGAGTTTCGACCAAAAACTAACGAATTTCAATGAAAAGATTTTTACTTTCTCAACAATGCCCCAACTCTTTGGGCCAATGTGAGATTTGACCATAAACGAAACGTTCCCTCTTTGTTACATTCGTTTACAACGGTTTATAGTTTATTGTAAATGAAATGGATTTATTGTCACAAAGTTCAGCAATACTACATTGGGTATCACTTGCTAAGTAACTTAGCACTAATACGCGCGACAACCGGCTGGCTTGTATCAGGGCTAAGGAACAGCCTTGGAGAATTTTTAGTAGCTTCAACCCAAACGTGGGTACGTTTGGGTTGGATTGGAAAATAATGAGAAATGAGTGAGAGGTAACCATCTTGGACACCAGCAAGTTAAACCAAATACACCAAAAATTACAACCCAAAACAGCAATATATTACCCGCTTGTGACGCTATCAACATCAACAGCTGATAAATTTGCACACAAACTAATTTGAGCATGTTGAATTCAATGATGGCGTCAAAATTTTGAATTAAAAGTCCGAATTTCGGATTTTTTGATCCCATTGATTACTCATGAACGGGACACCGTAGAAAAATGAAACTAGTGTTGTTTCAATGCCTTTAACTAGCGCTTTCGATTGATACACATTTGCTACCATGTTATAAGGGGATCCAAAAAGTAGATTTTTTTAAGTCTCGTTGGGTACGTTTGTTAATACGCCTATTGGCTTGTATCATGTAAGTATTTTATGAATGTACTCACTTAAATACGCTTAGAGACAAATATGGTATTGTACTCAAGCCTAGTGATGTTAATGAAAACAATTTTTTGAAAATGTTATTTGACCATATAAACTTCAGGAGGTGCTTTCGAATTTATAATTACTTAATTGAATCTACTATTTAGATTCATTAGAATTAATGTAAAAATAATATCCAACAATATACGACAAATGTATCGCTGTTGAACTATGTTTAAATAAAATCATATTGTTATTATTGTTTGAATTAGTATCTAATTACTATCTAATTACTTGAATATCAATCTCAAAATTGAATTTCATTGATCACTTCAATAGTTTTAATAATAATAATTTTTGTAGGTGGGTGAAGTATGAGGAGGACATCGAAAAGGGCGGTCAAAGGTGGTCAAAGCCATACGTCCCTACGGTCCCACTCAAATCATTCCACGATCTTAGCTCGATTCTTCAAGACAAGACAGTTATGATGCTAGATTTGAATTGTGAAAGTGAAGAGAGAGCTGCTCGACTCATTGTTGACGAATGGGCAAAGACAGGAAGTATTTTAGACTCAGAGAGAGCCCGTGTCTTGCAAACTTTGCTCAGACGCCATGTTCATTTGTACGAAGCTTCCGGGAGTAGCAGCCTTTTGCCCGAATTCCTGCAGAAGAAGAAGAAATCCGGGAAAGATAACAAAGAGCGCTCCGACAGTACTTGTGAGTTGTCTAACCTTGTACTAATAAATTTATATTTAATTTAATTAGCGCAAAAGAGTAAGCTTAAGGGTATTTAAATATATTTAGCTTCAGCGTCAAGAAGAGGCAGTGACTTTTATCGAAGAGCAAGCATTTCGTCCGTCGTGTATCGACCGGAGCCTCAGAAGGATCCAAATAAAGTAAGATTCCTTTGCCGCATTTGTATTATCTTCTGATTTTAGCATTTGATTTTATATTTTGCTAACCTGTCTAATTATTTTCCAGAAAAATATCCAGTTCTTGAGGAAAATTCCAGCTAAGGCTGAATGTGCCAATATTTTAGTTGGTGATTTAAACATTCTGAAGGCACCAATAGCAGCCTTGCTGAGATTGAAAAATGCAACTGTGCTTGGAAATATGACGGAAGTTCCTCTTCCAACGAGATTTGTTTTTGTTTTTCTTGCACCTCCAGTAAGCTTTTGATTATCTGTGGATGTAGTTATATAGTACATAACAAATGATGTAGTACCGTATATCTTGTATTTACAATACTCTTGTAACGATTTTCAGTCAATTAAATTATGATATTTAGGGAGATGAGCATATAAAGTTAGGTCGAGCCGTAGGAACACTGATGTCAGATCCAAATTTCAAAGAGCAAGCTTATCGAGCGGATAAAAGAGAAGATTTTCTTCTGGCCCTTGATAACTTTTTATCCAGTACAAATATTCTTCCTCCTGCTAGTTGGGATTCCAACATTCGTCTGGAACCTCCTACTCATGTAAGACTCTTTTCCTCATAATCCGAAATCCGAAAGATAAATAAATTAGTGGTAACGTTTTATTTTAAATTACAGACGGGTAGTGAAGACGCAGACTCCCACGATATTGGGAACGAAGATGATGGTTTGACAAGATCGGGAAAACTATTTGGCGGATTCATAAACGATATCAAACGTAAACTCCCTTGGTGAGCAATAAAGCATTTGGCATAAGGATATCCCTATGTATCGCCAGTGGACATTATGCTTAAGTCTAAACCCCAAACTGGACCGGTTTTGATGATGAAAATTGTTTAAATATCATATTAGAGATATTTTACTAATTTTCCACAAAATCTCATATTGCCCCGTGTATGGGGTAAATTTAGTAAATTTTAGTAAATTTAGATTCATATTTGCATTCCTTACGTTAACAGTGTTTCAACGATACCCCACTTGCCATGTGTTTCTATTTAAAGAATAAGTGGGCGTGGCCAGAACTCCATGGGGGTGAGGCCGATTTGGCTCAAAAACACTGACAAAGTTACTTTTGACCTCTGCTATCGAATTCTGAAAATAGAATTGAAAAAGGTTGACGTGTTCGAAAGTTAGATCGTGGATTGACTGACTTACTAACTGACAGACAGCAATGACGAAGTGATATTGTATGTGGCGATACAGAATAAAAACGATTAGTACGTATAATTAAAAACTTAAATTAAAGATGATGAAATTGTATTTGAAAATCTAGGTATCCTTCAGATATCAAAGACGCGCTGTCCCTTCAGTGTTTGGCAACTTGGTTGTTTCTCTATTTCGCTTGTCTCACCCCGATGATCACTTTTGGTGGTCTTATGGGTGTGGCTACCCATAAAAGCATGGGTACAATGGAAACGATGGTATCTGGATGCGTGTGTGGAATTGGTTTTGCTCTATTTTCAGGACAACCCTTAATTATCCTCGGTTCCACTGGTCCGGTTTTAGTATTTGAGAAAATCCTTGTCAATTTCTGCGAGTAAGTTTTCATATTTTATGATAAAAAGTAAAATAATAATATTTCTGACTCCATTTATTTGAAATTATAGATCATACGACCTAAACTATCTCGAGTTCCGACTCTGGGTTGGTATTTGGATTGCGATAACGTTAATGATTCTTGTTGCCACCGACGCCAGTGCCTTTGTTGCATACATCACAAGATTCACCGAAGACAACTTTGCTACGCTTATCGCTTGTATTTTCATGGTTGAGGTAAGTTTCAATTTTTTCTGATTTTTGGATTCGTTTGATATAGCTAAGTACTTACAGTTTTCTTTTAATTTTAGGCTGTGAAAAATGTCATGCTAATTGGACATTCCCACGGACATGCTTCCGTATCTTCGTTACGAAACTACACTTCGGGCGATGGTAATATTTCTTCCGAATTGGACAATCAAACAATTGACACCTTTAATTTCGACTATGAAATTTACAATGAGGTTGGTTTTATTAATAAATATATAACCAATTTTTTCAATCTATTTATAAAAGTAAGCAATGGTGCGTTAATACAGATTTTATTTTCATATTTGTTCAGGAAGTTGGACTTGATGAAATAGGAGATATAGAGACAGACGCCAATCACACTGTTTTCTTGATGTCCCTCCTTCTTTTCATCGGAACCTTCTTTGTATCCTTTATTTTGAAAGAGTTCCGCATGTCCCCATTCTTCCCCACATGGTTCCGTTACATTGTCAGCGATTTTGCAGTCGTACTCGCTATTGTCTCTATGTCTTGCATGGACATGTTTTTCGGAATTAAAACTCCAAAATTAGAGGTTCCTGTAAACTTTGCACCTAGTTCACCTGATAGAGGATGGCTCATAAGCCCCACGGGGAAAAATCCATTATGGAGTATAGTTGCTGCTGCGCTTCCAGCTGTTTTGGCTACCATTTTGATTTTCATGGATCAGCAGATCACAGCTGTCATTGTCAACAGAAAAGATCATAAACTAAAGGTTAATTTTCAAATCTTTCCCTTTGATATCACTGAATAAAAGCAAACCACACGTTCCCCACGAATATCAATTTCCCAGGGGGGAAATCTTTGTATCTGGATGATGGAACGCAATTTAAAATTTAATCTGACTTTTCTTTGTTAAAAATTGCAGAAAGGTTGCGGCTACCATTTGGATTTGTTCGTTTTGGCCATTTTAATTGTTATATGTTCTTGCTTGGGTCTTCCGTGGTTTGTTGCTGCAACAGTAGAAAGTCTTACAAACGTTGGATCCTTGAAAATGGAATCAGAATCCGCCGCCCCTGGAGATAAGCCTCAATTTCTGGGAGTTCGGGAACAAAGAGTTTCAAACGTGCTCATTTTTATCACTGTTGGAGCTTCAGTTTTGATGACTCCGATTTTGAGGCATGTACCCATGCCTGTTCTCTACGGGGTTTTCCTCTACATGGGATTTTCTGCCTTGATGAGAATGGAGCTCTTCCACAGAATCCTTCTGTTCTTCATGCCTATTAAGTATCAACCAGAGCACAAGTACCTTCGAGAAGTGCCACTTGCAAGAGTGCATCTTTTCACATTGATTCAAATTCTTTGTTTAGTACTACTCTGGATTATCAAGTCGATTAAAACTACTTCCATTTTGTTTCCAGTCATGGTACGTTACATTTTCTTTAATGGAACCTAACATTTTTGATCAGTTTTACATATTTTCAATGAAATGTAATTCCTAAATATCTATTTTTAAGATTCTGAGGAATAATTATATTTTATGTTTGTATTTTTTGGCAATAATAGTTGGTGGTCATGATGGTGGTACGAAAATTGCTTGATTTCGTGTTCACCCAAAAAGAGCTTCTTGCTTTAGATGATCCGTTGCCTGACAGCTTAACTAAACCAACCGTTCACATGGAATCTCAATCATCGGCACAAGATCCGAAAAATCCTTCTAGTATAAACGGGTGGTAAGTTAATTGCAAAAACACTAGGTTTACACTATACAAGTACATTTTTAAAGCCACAAACTATTTATATGGTAGTTAAATACCCATAAAATATACAAAAGATGCACTACGTTACAATTACAAAATTATAAACAGATGCTATCAGGCTGTTTGGAAAATATTGCATTGCTTATTTTTATAGTCAATAGTAAAATGCTTGTTTTCCAATTGCCATTTTAAAAGTGTTTCTGGTTTTTGTCTTTTTATAATATTTGAAAAATTGAAACTGATTACGAAAACAATGATGTATTTGCATGTTTTACTTGTGCAAATTAACACATTCCAATATTGCTAATTAAAACATGAATTACTATGTATATGGAAGGATTTAGTGCATGCCTTTTGTTTTATGTGGTCGTTATTTTGCTTAGAATTTAAGTTATTTATATTTGCATGAATACCAGATTTATAATTTTCCTGTTTGCTTTGCAGCAAATACAAGGTGGTAGAAAATACAGAGCCTTGTTAACACATATCATGATTCTTCTAACTATTCAGTCAGTCAGCAACATCAACATCGCCATCAATAATTCGTTGGAATCCAGCAACGAATTTTTAAAATGTATAATATTTTACTACTAAATGACTAAATTACAATTACAGTACACTAATATCTATCTGCCAATATTATACAATACACACAGTGCTAACAAATAAACTCTTCCGTGTTTGTTTACCTATACCTCAAATCTTAAGTCACTAATAGATTATTATTACTTACATTACATTATTATTGTAACTGCTAATATAATAATAAATGAACAATAAATGTATACAATTATTAAGAATGAAATGTTATTGATTGATTGATAGATTCTGTTTTTATTCAAGTGCCATCAAATTCAGTACATTCTTTTGTTCTGTTTTTCAACAAGCAGCACCGAAGGAAAGCCACGTTTGTATTATAATTGTAGTTACCTTACTCCCTTAGACAGTCCGACTTGCAAACCAATTTCTTTCGAAAGTCAATTTATATACAAATTTAATTTACCGTGAAATATTTTCACAAACAAAAATAGGGGACAGTAGGAGATAGAATAGTCTTGTAATAAGCAGATACCGTATTTCTTCTAATAAGCGCCCATGGGCTCTTATTAGAAGCTTATTTTCAAATTGGATGTTTAATTGGATTGTTTCAAATTGGATGGAGGGGGCGCTTATTAGAGACGGTCGCTTATTTTGAAAATGGCGTTGTACATTTATTCATAATTTGTATTACATTTATTATCAATATTAAAATTGTTAACTTATCAAAATCGATTTAAGTAGGGACCTGTTGCGAAGCGACACAAAAGTTCGCTATAGAATATCCCATGTAAAAGATAGTTGCGCGCTTTTGCTACTAGTTCTAGACGGTTCAATGGATTTTGAAGTTGTGGGGCTCAACTTATTCCTGGATTCACTGTCTAGAAATGGAGTGTTGGCATTTGGGATCTTCATTAATATTAATTCTCTCTTGTATGCTTGTTATGAGCGTTATACAGTCCATAACCATAAACAAAGTATGTCTTTCCGTGCCCTTTACTGGAGCACTGCGAGATTCCACGGTATCAATACAAACATGAAGGTTTATATGTATCTCATACCAAAGATTGGTCGGGGCATTGTGATATTCCAATTAAACCGCTATCAACGGTTCAAACTTTTTGACTTAGAGTATTTTGATGTATTAGTAACTGGCTGTTTCACTTAAACCCATTTTACAAAGGTTTATTTACATTTTAATTATGATGAAAATTTTTGTACCAGATTAAAATTTTATTTTAACTAACCCCAACTTGACGAATAATATTATGCTGTAATTAATACAAAATATATTTGCATACCTAATTCCTTATGTGCACACGAGACACAATATTAACATTGACTAAATGCATTGTATGTTATAAAAGTTAAGTTGGGTATATAAGGTAGTTTAATTTATTAAACTGCAGGTGTTTGTATAGTCACAGGTACAATACAACGTACAACAGACTGCACTGCTTACATACATTTTACTGACAATGCATACAAAATCGAATGAAAAATATTTTTTATTTTGCACAGTATCAGAACTCTGTGTTGACAACAGATTATCTGCGAAATACAGTATTTAAACCTAATACGACATAAAACGTCGCCATTGCACATCCCATATATAAGATTTTTTGTGTATGTTGTATCAAGTTCTAAACGGCTCATTGGATTTTGAAGTGGTTGGGCTTAATGAATTTCTGGGTTTCTGGATAGAAATTCCTGGCAGGAACTTTCGACACGTTGGCACTGAAAGTTAACCCCATATTAAATCAGACAATCAGTGTTTGCCCTTTTCCTTCATATATCTTCTTGTCAAACTTATATTAGGTAAAAGATCAAAAATTCCTGCCACAAATAACAAAATTCGATTTGATTCGAACTGTGGAGTAAGAAAAACCGCTTTTGTACGATTTGGTACATAACCTCATAGCTATCATAGCTATGAGGTTATGCAGCTAAGCTATGTAGTTAGTACGGAACCAATTCGTCCAAAAGTCAAAGTCAACTTCGTCCGGTAGAATTATAACCTGAAAATAGTCATGTTTAAATAATACATGTTTATTAACTCTACTACAGTTTAAGTGCATTAAGTGAGCACTCCAGACTCCACTCCAGAGGTAGCAAATACATGTGTTTTCCTACTCCATCACTTCATGGAGAACTCAATTAAAATCCGATCAATCCAAATGCATGAGCCACCTAAATTAAGCTTAGCTATCAGGGAAGGAGACATGATTTTGTTTATTGTGAATTTGAAACTGCAAGTTGGAAAAGTTTTCCGAGTCGGAAAACTGGTAGTTTTTTCTGGCTTAATTAAAAATTTAATTCAAAAATTGGGGAATCATGTGTCCGAGCAGAACCAGGAAGGCATCTCCAGAAAACAATTCGCCTTTTTGATTATCTATTATGGAGTCAGGCATGAAATCCTGAAGCGGAAACATTTTGTGTAGGAGTTTACATGTTTGCGATAGTTAGGTTCTCACGAATTTGCTTCCACTGGAGGCTACCCTTAAAACTAGTAATCATAATCTGAAAACAAAGTTGGAAAAAGTGGTTTCGTTCAAAAGTTATGGAGTATACAGACACACAGAGACTTTATTCACATAAAGGAGACAAGCTCCTTAATAATATGAATTTATTTATTAACTTACCTACGTTTTTCTCGCGAACAACACCTACAAAATGTAATGGTGGCAGTAATAAAAAGAGTAGTTTTTACTTTGCACAAAATATAGTAATGTTCCCAGAAGCTGTTACATATAGGATCAAAGCCCTATTATTACCCATTATTGCAAACTTACAATTTTCATCTGGAAATCAGACTCATACAAATAATTCATATTGTGAATTACATATTTATTATGCATAATTGATATTACAAAACTGTAAAAGGCACCTCATCGCAAGATAAAATTATGGATAGATAATATCAGTAACTATTAATATAATTCTGGAAGGGTTGCTAGTACAGATAGATGGTATATCTCTACTAGCACGATCTATATATATATATGATATGATCTGCTTCTTTATTATTTTATTTTCTAAAGCTATCAACAACACCTGTATAAAATATATGGGATCGATATGCTCATTTATTTTCCTCATCCTCAACAGTATTTCACGTATCATGCAATAATATCTGTTTTTATAATACTATTATTAAGGAGTCTCATTTATGTGAATGATGTGTCTGTCTGTCCGTATCCACAATAACTTAAAAATGGTTTGGAGTTCACTCCGGCCCCCGAATATTTTAAATTAAAGCATATGGCAAGTGAAGTATCGTTGGAAAGTTTTTGATTTCAGAAATCCAACCATGCAACTATTTCATCCATCGGCCACACCCCCTAAAAGTTATGACCACGCCCACAAAATTTTGAAATTGCAAATCAGGTATCGTTGGAAAGCTGTTGACATCAGGAATACAACTATGGATCTCAATTTACCCCAGATGTGGGGCACCTTGAGATTTCCTGATAATTCAAGCACCACAATCACCATATATGCCCACCATGATGATCGCAATGATAAACAGTGCAATTCATTTGAAAGATACTACAAGCCCTATCTTTTCTAATTTTCTACATCGTTTATCATGGTTTATTCATACATTATATTTAGCTTTATTATTAAATCTGTTTGTATTGTATTATGTGCAGCAAAAATTAATAGTTGAGTTGAGCCCTCTAATCTGAATATTTTTACCGACTGTTTAGAGGTGGGATTACATCGAAATTTCTTAATCTTTTGAGACAAATCGAGGCCAATGCGAGACCAAATGATATCGAAACAAGGACCAAGAAAAAATGTATTTGTATATAAGTTGGGTATATTAGATGTATTGTATTTCGTTCATGTAATCTGATGACTCAGAGTTTTACAAGGATTCATTTTATTATATGCATTCATGGTGCTCGAGACTAATTAGAGATTAAAAGTTTTCGAAACAAATCGAGAGCAAAATTCACACAATTATATACGTCTCATCTCTTCCATTTTTATAAAACGATGTAAGTTATATGAGAATCTATGTGGATGCCTATATAGGTAACTCAATTCCACACTCCAAGAAAATTGATTACAAACCATGTTATAATAAAAATGAGAAAAAAGGCATTATTACAAAGAAATGCCATTTATTGTGACATCAGCCATTTCCATGAAAATAATTTAATAATCTGCCAACCTTGACTACTGCCTACAAAAAGGACTTGATAGTAACGTAACAGTCACAAAAAATAAATATGTGTATAGTTTACTTTCCCAATGAACTATTATGGGTTTTCCGTGATATAATATACATAGTATATATACTATATATTATTATATATTATATTATTACAATTACACGATATTAGATAATGTGCCTTTAATCTGTAGTTTACCATCATAATGACAAATGAAGCAATGCTTTTATAATTATTCAACTATCGACTATAGCATATTCAAATATGTAGCAATGTATTTATAGTTTTTAGCATTGCAGTAAAATTAATTTGCGTATTTAGGCTTATAAATAATAATTATATAATATCATTAAGTTAGCACGTTTAGTACAGAAAAATCTTCTCTCTGTTCACCACATGATGTTCCTGAGTCTTGGCGGAACTTAAATCTTTTTATTTTAACATGGAAACTGTAATCAAACAACAATATTATACATAATTATTTTAACTTGTAGCATATTTGTATTTTGCATTACATTTACTGTTTCAAAAGAAATCTTTGCCTTTTTTAGCACAAGACTTTCGGATTTACATTAGTCATAATGTTGTCCTGGGTGTTTTCCTGCATTTTTGGATTGGTAACTCTTAATCCGACTAATTTTAAGCCACAGGTAATTAAATATTTACAATATTAATTTATTTGTAGATTTGTCAAGGATTATTTTGCAAAAACAGTAAAACAAAGGAAATTAATTGAAAACGATAGGAAATATGTAAGGAATTGTAGGATAAAAGACCCCTTGAATATGAGTATGCTCCATTTATGAGCATGCTTTCCCATTAAAAATGATAAAATATGTCTGTATTTTACATTGTGGACAGAAAATCTCGGATGCAAAATAGATCATCAAAACAAGGAATCGGCAATTAAAGATTAAAGCAAAAGCTTTATCATTATTTTCTCTGATCATTAAAACAAAATTACGTGTCACATTAAGCAAGATCTGCCGAAAAAATAATTAGGTATCCTATTTGTCATATTGCATGGATGGTAAATATGTCATGTATGTATTTATTTATTTATTATGGTCTATATCCTCCTTAGTTTAGAGGTAAATGTTAAAAAATGCTTCACAATATAAAATGGTGTTTCATTAGTCAATTAGTTAATTATAATTTGTCAAGTTAGATAAGTCATACAATGGACATTATATAATAAGTTACAAT
>JAQFYC010004383.1:0-17368 GCA_034694165.1 Tomocerus mixtus | reverse complement strand
ATGTGATGATCTCATTCATCCAATTTATTTTCAAAGAGAAGCACATGGATAGATAATTATTTCAATTACGTACACTACCTATATACTACACTACTAGCTAAATAAAATAAATTCCTCCAAAATAAAGTTACTACAATACAGTGGTACAAAGTACAATAGGACGAATATCTTTAGTGTAGTTAAATATGCACCTAAATAAATAAATGCTCAATTGATTAAACAAAGACAGGGAACCACATGATTATTTTATTACTGTGCCAGTTTCATGGAATTGGGAAAATACAAGATTTTTTGTATTTCCAGGGGATGCAGACTAATGCAGAGACAATTTGGCTCCTTAACTTAAGTACAAATACTATTACACATAATATATACAATAGTTATATAAGTAACTGTGCTACTGCGTCTCAAGTCTCCAAACGAGTTCATTCAATTCAATTGAAACTCAATTCCAAATTGGCAACAAATGCAGCATTAAGTTAAGTTTACTTATGTAAACCTGATAATATAGTATTATGTTGTAAAAGATTTTGCATGCTAGGATACTGATTGTGAGTAGAACAAAACACAAAGCACAATACCTTTTTGTGCTAAATCTAACTGAAATAAAGGTTATTTATTAATAAAACTTAGGAATAGGAAGTAAGCGCGTGGTATACTGCAGTAGTGTACTATATGTTGTAGGTTTACTCTATCATCAGGCACAGGGACCTTATTCATTATGATATTTCACTTTTATATACGAAACCTTTTCAAAATGACCAATAAAACTCGGAAATTACTTATTCAAAGTGTAAAACATTCATAATTTTCATGCATGTAGTTGTAAATATGTTATGTATACTATAATTTGCATTTGCTAAAGTTTTGGAATTTTTTGAAAACCAATAATCTTCGAGAAAAATTATTTTTATAATTTTTCCTTAATGGGGCAATAATAATTTAATTTATGAATTGATCAAAACAGCCAAAAAAAATAAAAAACTGGAGCGGTCTCTGTATCTTATGGTGCAGTGTGCCTACGACGTATTATGTACTCTAATATGTACCGGCAGACAGCAAGGCTTTAATAAATGAACTGAATTGTAAACAGCGAAAAAATGTGGGGCTGAAGCGATTACCGGCTTTCTTGGCTCTTTTATGTAACTACAAACAAAACTACATTCTATCTACCTAACTATTTAACTCATACTGGTTTCATGCAGAAGGTACATATTTACATGCATACACATTATATATGATACATAGTACACAACAAGAACAACATAACAAAACAAATAAGCCAAGCTACATGAGACACACAGCTAACACACATGCAAATATTATATGCAATGTGATACAAGAGCAAAACACAATCACGTGTAGTTTAAAACAGAATTCTGTAGGTACTTACTGCTTCTATCTGCTTTTTCGCATTATCCGTGGCATTATTATCATCCCAACACAATTTTAACGCGTAGTAGTTGTATGTGTGGCAGATTCGGGTTTGCAAAGTGGAAACGTACTATCTGTACGAATTTCCGCTTATTTCCAGTTTGCACCCGCTTCAATCTTGTACATACTATACACACACCGAATTTATTGTTTCGTCCTTTCTCACTTCGTACTTTACAGCACATACACGAAAGTTAAACGCAAAATTCTATGTACACACACTGTATTTATCTGTATCCGTATTTTGTACCTAAATGTTATTATTATGTTGTACTTCCTACACAAAACGTAAAACTAAAAACAAAATCTGGTTACTTCGGTATCTCTGACAAGTTAAGTCTGACTTCTGACATGTGGCATTTCTAGTAGGAATTATATATGTAAACGGTTCTGGACTGAGAATGCCGAAGTGTGCATAAATATGATTATGATATGACCTCTAGTAATTTTCCATTGCACATTTCCACATATGAACATACAGAAATAATAGCTCGACAGACATAAATATTTACACAAAACCACAACTATGCCTTCAGTTCAGGAGACCAGCACATGTACAAATATTTCAACATTAACTTTACATACATTCGCGCATTGTCCAAACGCTTCGAATAGAATTGGAGAATGAATGCAAACTGCAAACATTCCATACATAGCAATGCAAACTGCAAACTGCAAACCGGCGTAATTTAGAATGTGTTAACGAACATACCAAAAGTATGCGATATATTTAGGTACAAGAGTAATAATAATAATTCTCAAGAATCTAATTTCATTTAATTGTTCACATCAACATGTTTTTCGTATTATTCTTATACCTATACATACATGTAATGTAAAAACCATTACATACTTGTACTAGTACAAAATATTATGGTAGAAACATGTTATAGTAATAACTTATACGGAAAAGATGAATTGTGAACTTGCATTTGTATTTGCGTGAATTAAAATTACTTCTTAGTGTAAGAAACAAAATAAGCGTAGTTACAGTACAAGCACAGTGATAATGTTTTTATGCATAAGGTTGATAAAATAAGAAATATCCATAAATAAATTCCCATTCCCAGATAAAACATTTTTATGGTTGCCTATTCCCCTTAATAAACAAGATAAGAGCTCATGTACTTGTCATTGTATGTGTAAAGTCACATTGAGAATTGAGAATGTCAGCGAAGGAGAAGGAAGTCTCCACATAACTTTTACATCGCTCCTGTCTCGCTAAATACTATAATATTATTTTATGTATGTATTTCTAATGGAAGTAGGAAAGTAAAGACACAATTATACTTTCAGAATGTGCTTTACTTTTGGATTTTTAAATGGGAACCTTTTTTTATGGAGAAGAAATATTTTTTTAACTTCGTGTGTTTCTTGTACTATATTTATGTATGTATATGTAATAATAGTAAGACAGAACATAAAGCATGGAACGATTTAAAAATACAGGAGACATGCACTGATATACATGAAATGATAGACAGAATGGAATTTTGAGTGTAGGATTAATTTTGGCAACAACATCATATTTACTAGTTAGGTATTATATTT
Source organism: Tomocerus mixtus (assembly GCA_034694165.1). Lineage (NCBI taxonomy): Eukaryota > Metazoa > Arthropoda > Collembola > Entomobryomorpha > Tomoceridae > Tomocerus > Tomocerus mixtus. Next base: position 14,383 of record JAQFYC010004383.1, on the reverse strand, counting down.
GGGCAGCTATGGCTATAATTACCTTTAAATAGTGCAACTATAAAGTAAGATACATTTTAAAGTTTGAACTAGTCTTCCTACACTTATCTTACTCTTACCACAACATTACAACCACGCAGCTACTAAACCACACACATAATATGTTACCTATTGATACTACTGTAATACATTATACATATTGCATGAAATGAACGTGCAGAATTCATTCAAATATTCTTACTTTACTACTACAGACAAACTAAACAGAGTTTCTGTATTCCGTAGTATACAATTATCCATAGTTAATAAAGCCAGGCGAGACCAGACCAGACTCTTGTAAAAATTCATCTATTTAATTCAAATGCAATGCTTGTAGTAACAGGAATACTTGACAATTTGCCAATACCTACCCTGTTTTTTGTATACACAATATTTCAATCTCATCCGATATTAATTGTAATTGCATATATGTAGTAGTACAAAAAATAAAAGAATCTGCAAGTGGTAGGTAGTGGGTATAGTAACTTAGTAAGTATACAATATACAATGCAGATTACAAGTGCAGTTTTTATTTCGGGCCCAAAACAATTTAGCGTTTAATGAAATCCTGACTGCAAACGATGTTTTAATGGACACCTGAGCATTTTAATTATATTTTTCTTGCAAATAACTTCATAAAATGCCCTAAATTATTTTAAAGCCATCTGCTAACCCTTGCTCATGAATGCGCAAAAGACAAAAATGTAAAATAGTGGAGAAACATAACTCCCTTACTATAAAAGCAGCCTAATTAGCACTTAAATATAGTTTTTAGAAAGAATTTTATATAAAAATAAATATTCTAAGCCGAGTTAAAGTTTGAAAACTATAAAATCTATTCAAAAATTAGCTTGGAATTATGAAAATCTTTTTTAATCTTTTATAACATAAAAAAATGCAATAAAATAAATCTTGAAAACCATAGCAAATAGTTAACTCTACTTTTATATTTAACTGTAAACCATTTATAAGTAATTTTTAATGCCAATAAGGCAACTGTGATGTTAATTTCCAAAAGTTAAGCACGAATAACTTACCTCATTTGTTATTTAAGGTTTAGGGCCCCAAAAGGAGTTAAGCCGGCACTGAGGTTTAGTTTAGTTTGTTACACTACTTTATCACTACTTTGCATTGCACTTACTTAACTTCCCATTCTCATCACTAACACACACACAATGCCACGAAGAATATATTATGGATAATAAAAACGCAGTTGTGTTGCGTTGTGTACAAAAATGCAATGAAATGTGTTCTCTTAAATTAAATAAGAAGGTATTGTGTGTGTATGTAAATACTAAAGCAGAATAAGCAATTGACTTGGCTTGGCTATCTAAGAAACACTAGCAAGTGTGTGCTGCATGACAAATAGACGAGAATGAAAAGTTATATTGTATTGTCTTGTTACTGCTACCGTATTACATTTCGATTAAACAGACAAGTTTAAGTAAGTTGAGTTGAGCATAAAATCCCTGTAAATGAACTGAAGAAGATTTCTTACAGTAAAATGTAATTGTAGTTTGTGTTGTATTTCATTGCATTTTGACTGAGGAAGAAGCAGAAGAAAAGATAAGTAAGCTAAGCGGCTGGGCTCGACAGAATAATAAAACAAGAAATATTTCAATGCTACGATCAAAGAAATTCTTGATACCATGCTACACATACATAACTATTGTGCTCATCAGCCGCTTACATGCATTTATGTCATGTCCTAGGCAGAAATGCAATCAGGGACCAGAAGCTGTGTGCGTATCTGGTTCTGCTTATAAAGAAAAAGGTTTAGAAAGATCCCTTACCTAAATTCCTTAATAAAATGTAGAATTAATTCTCTAGTAAGTAGGCTGCCTGTAGAAAACTATATTTTAAAACAAAACTCATATCTACTAATACCTAGCCGTTACAAAAAAATGCACAATTTTAGTCAAAAAGTCAATTAATTCAGTGATTTAGGATAATAGACACTTCTGTAGGGACAAAATTACTCACGCAGCACTATTAATATCTGTTACGAAAGTAGTGCAAAAATTTATGCCGTATATTTCCTTATAAACCCATGTGGGTAAATAAATTTGGGGGTTTGCATTCGGGAGAGTTTATTAAATATATCACTAAAATGTAGAAACTATAAGGGGTATATTCCAAAAGCTTTTCCGGACCTCGGGGGTTCATTAGGAACCTGGGTTTATTAGGAATGTGGTTTCAAAAGGAAATATACGGTGGGTTTCATTAGGAAAATCGTGATTTAAAACAGTTTGCCAAAATAAAAGTATAATTTGGGTTTCCCATTAATTACACACTCAAATCACTGATACAACACATGCAATACCTACCATAATTTTGACAAAGGGGTCTACTTGCCACTGACATGTATTATGTACCAACTGCAATAAAAAACAAGTAGGTAAAGTAGCAATAGTTTTTCAATAGCAATGAAAAATAATCAGTTCACTTACGATTAGTTGACAGTGCAGTGTGTCTAGATTATAATTAATTCATTACACTACTACATACCATACGTTACAATTTTGTTTGTATAATACTGTACAACGTGTTCTCTCATTCACTTCCATCTCAACATCCCTTTTATCATTAGCTTGCCTTATGGAATGCATATACATACATATTTATTAGTCTTAGCAGAGCAGAGGATGTAAAACTTGCAAATTGATGCAACGCATCGAAAGATGAGAAAAAAGTGGTCTCATCTACATTCACCATTTATTTTCTTAAGACTGTAAGATATTAGATAGATGCTGTATTTTAATATGCATTTTTGCATAGTTTGCTTACGTTAAGCTTTTACGCGTGTAATGATGAGTTGCCTTTATCGTTTATAGTAGGAGTGGGTTAATATTGGCCAGAAAAACCTAAATCCCCTCAGGTATACTTAATATAGTCATAGTCATCTCGCAATTACTCATTGACTCATTTCCTACAGCTAAAACTACTTCTCTTCTGTGTGTCAGGCTCAGAAATAGTAACTTTGTGTGAGTGTATTCAAAATGTAAAGAGATTTTTGTGCAAATCTCTATTTAGAATAGAGATTCACCATTTTGCATGAGAACATGCTACACATCGAAGATTCTGCGATGATTAAGCCTGAATTACGCCCAATTTTTCTCGGTGGGTGTTTTCTCTTCGTCCCTGTCCCTGTCCTGAAGTAATCTTCATCTCACTCGCACTCTCTTTCAATAAAGAAAATATTTCCACCGAAAAAAACCCACGCCAAATGAGAAATGGGCTTATGTGTGTGCATTCTACGGCTTTGCATCGTATCCTTTTTGACCTTCTCGCCAGTCGCTATGCAATTTCAGCTTTCCATTCCATCCAACTGTTCTCTCTTCTTTTTACTATCAGAATCAGACTCTTTCATACTTCAACTTCACTCTCTTTCATCTCTATACATGTGGTATGTAGTAATTCATCCTTCATGCTAAATATTTACACGTAGTGATAAGTATACTAGAGCAATACAGAAATGACAGTAAGTATGAAATTATAGGGTGGTCCTATTTTCAATAAATAAATAAATTAACATGTCTACTCTTTATTTGCAAGATTCAGCAAAAATATCAAATTCTGCCTTTTTGTTAGCATTTTGTATTTGTAAATAAAATTGATACTTTTTTGGGATAACTGGCTATTTTTTAATTACAAGAACGTCGAATTATAATAATTTACTCGAGGAAGCTCTTTAACTTACTGAAAATCAAAAACTATTCACACAATTTACTAAAATTCTCAAATTGAGTAAATTACTTACTCCACTTTAGCAAATAACTGCCCCAATTAAAAAATTAAGCCCATGCTTTACTCAACTTATAGTTTATTAATAATATCAGTACTTTATTCTTTAAAAATTTAGTAAACTGCGCACTCAAATTCCTTAAATAACAATTTACTCAAAATCAAATCATTACAAACAATAACATGCGCATAAAAATTGAGCAAATTATTTACAGAAATTCAAAAATTGAGCAAATTCTTTATTCAAATTCACCAATGAATTACTCAAATTCAGAAACTGACTAAATCGCTTGCTCAAGTTCAAAAATTGATTTAACTATGTACCCAAGTTTACAAAAGCAATTTAGTTATGTAAACTCAACTTTAGCAGTAATTGTTGTAATTCAAAATTATTTTACACCACTACAGTGTACTGATTAAAATGCATATTTTTGGAATTGAGCCACCCTATCTGAAAATAGTGAGTACGTTACAATTTTAGTAGAGAAGCACAAATTGATTTGGTAAAATAGATGAATAGAAAATATAGGAAAGTAAAATTGGTGCGGGGTGAGTGAATAGCTCTGTACTACTATACATTAGTAATGTGATATAGAATGTAAGTAATTTAAGTAATGGTGTATGCTATTTTGCCATTTCTATTGCTCCATAGATATTGATTGATGCAGAAAAAGTCAAGTTGCATGAAAGTGAACAGTTTTCCTGTTGAGCCTTCCCCGTTCCTCCAGAAGAGTTCCTTTGAATTGCCATAGCTTATTATACATACATAATAAGATATTCTAATAAAAGAACTCTAATGTAATAACATTAATGAATGTCTTTTTCTCCTCTATGTTTATCCCATCCATCCCACCACATACATTGCAGACTTTTTGTTGTGTTGTGCAACTTGTATAACTTGTGTAAGCTCACTAAATACATCCTTATGCTAACATTATACTAAATAATGCATTGGGATAGAAAATGTATTGACTAACGACTTGCTTTGACTTTGACGTTCCCTTTTTGGCTAACTTTTGGTTCGCAGAAATGCAGAGCGAATGCTAAGAATATTATCTACGGAAGAAAACTACTTATTACCAACTAAACATAACCTAACTAAGCATCCAATTCTATAGATGAATATAAATAGCCAAGTTGAAGTTGAAATGAAGGTCACCTCCGTCTTGAGTCTCAAAACCTCAGAATCCCTCATCTCTTCCAAACATAACAGTCATGTCATAATAATAATAAACTTGGCTGCATTTCCATTCCAGGATCGTAAAATTAATCGTACGTTCAATTCTGTCTATAAGGATTCATATTTTATGGAAAACTCGTACAAGAAGATAGCGTTGTATGTTTTCTTGTAAAAATTACTGCTACTGCTACCTAAAATCAAAATGAGATATAAAAATTACTTTTCCAAGAAAAATCTACATAAGGAACAGATTTTCCAGTAATTTTTAGTCTGATAGACGCTTACAGGGAGGTTTAACTACAATTAAATAATATATAAATGTTTTCCTTCGCCTATGAGTGTATATTTATTTTAAAGTGAAATAATTGTAATTGGGACCATCCACAAAAATTCCTTGTACAGAGAATGCACTACTATAATAAATAAAATGCGTTTTGCACGAAATAAAAAGATAAAAAATTTAAGGACAACTACTAACTTATAATTTTTCTTAATAATCAATCTTCCAATTATTCCCTAAAGGAATATTAATTTTTTACTCATTCTTAATTTGAAACTGGATTTGTATTTATAAATAAGTTATATAATATAGTAGATAGTAGTAGTAATAAATTCATATAGAGAGGTAAGATACAATTTCTGCTCCTCTTTTTCTTCTGCTCCTGCTTAGCGTGTATAGCCTCTCTTAAGTCGAGATGTTTCACTAGGGAAAGGATCCAGTGCAACTCCATAGCGACTTTGACGATTCGGATTGGAAATAATACTTGATCTGTAGGTTTCTCCTCTGGAGGATGCCCGCAAGGAGTTTCGCAACTTGACTGCTTCGGGTACTTCCACAACTTTTTCCTCTTCCGCTGGTTTCGGTCTAAACAAACAGATAATTAGATTACATTCAATTAAATTAAATTGCAGAGGAATGGCAAGTCCTGGAGCAAGATTAATAAATAATTAAAAGATACACATTTATTAGATTGGATTATATGGTACACTTACTTGGCACAAATGGGGCAATTCCAGAAACTTTGATGTTTTCCAAAAGCTTCGGCCTCTTCCAAATTATTTGGCAAATCTTCACCCAATGTCTCGGACAGAAATAAAGATAATATCCCTCCAGCTAAGGCCACGGCTCCCAGAATTAAAAGACTTAACACTGGTCGAGAACGACCCTGTTAAAGAATACACAAAGATATTTTCATACATTTATTTTTAAACCATGACAAAGCTGGGTAACAATCTATATTTACACATTTTCATTTAAAGGATTTAAATTGCAAGGTAGAAAATTTTACAATAGCACTTTAATTAATTTAATTAATTTGCACTTTCACTTTAAGTGGCAATGTTTCGTATTGAGTTTACAGAGAAAGCAAGAAGAAAGTACTACGTAATTTGGTAATTACGTTTTACAAGAAAATAAGTTGCAGTTTCACTTTCAATTAAATAGCAATATTTTCCTATTAGCTTAAAAAGGAGAGTAATTGGCAGTTCAATTTAAAAAGAAAACACAGAAAAAGCTTGTAGTCTCCAATTACACTTGTATTTCAATTAAGAGTGAAAGTAATTTGTACCTGTTTAATATAAAGGCAATTCTTAAATTATAATTTGAAATTGAAAAATATTAATTATAAAGAAAGGTATTAATAGACATAATTAATAAGGTTATTTAATCTCCATTTATTATTATAAACTTACAACTTGAGCAATAAGTGGGGAGATTATGGAAGCGACATATCCCATGATGTGAATAATGTTGACGCCTTGTGCCCTGATGACAGTTGGTAGTAACTCGGATGCATACTGAAGTCCAATGTTGAATGAGACATTGACCCAAAATCGACTGCACATGGCCATGACGAAAGTAGCTGTCCAGGCATCCCGTGGAACTGTGGCAGCGATGAAACTGCAAATCCCCGAGAGAGACAACGAGGCAAAGGCCAACCACCTTCTTCCGAATTTATCTAGAGTTAGAATCAACAGGATGTCTGCGGGAAACTCGGTCAACGAGGCTAATGTAAACATCCAGTAGAGATTCCACTCCGCATTTGCAAGGTTTAGAATGTTACGGTTGTGGCCATCGTAAACCAAAGCTATACTGGACCTGAGAATTGAAAATACACAAAATTTATGCAAACTTAAGGATTAACTATTTAATATGTTCCATATTGCATAGGTTCCAGACCTAAACGTGCGGTCATGAGACGCTACGGTTGTTTGAGTGTAACTTTTGTGTATGCACTGTACTGAAACACATTTACGTACGTATTTTGATTACATAAAATAATTATTGAATATTTGGGCATTGCTAGTAATTCAGACATATCACATTTGTTGGAGCATTGGGAGAAACCGAAACCCTAATTTTAATGCAATAGTACCTACCATATAAGAACTAAGAGAATAAAAGTCCTCCGAAGACGTGGCGTTTTGAAAGCTTCCATTAAAGACGGGTCTTCTCCTTCTAGGGCGATTTCATCGTACAATTTTTGTGCACCTTCCTAAAACACAGTGTAATATTTAAATATGTTGACTTGACATGTATATTTTTGGGTTATAATTTAGCAAATTAAAAATAAAAGTGTTACCTCGAAATCTACGAATATTTGCTCATCGACCTTGTTCCTATTAACTTTTGCGAACCGTCTTAGAATGTCAGTGGCTCTCTTTGCCTTTCCTTTCGACAGAAGCCACCTGCAAAATTATTCCAGCAATTAATTTAAGTATAATTAAAAGCATAATTCAAATAATTAGGTAATTGTTGTAAAGTTATAAGGGAACCTTGAACTCTCGGGTACAATAAAATAGGCAATTAAAGCCAAAAACATGGGGGCCGCAATCACCCTTCCAAACATTCGCCAGTCGTTCAAGTAAAGAGCAAGCCATGGGAGAATAACTGTTCCAATTGTGTAGAAAACAGCAATACTGAAAAATAGCAAAAAATAATTTTAAACTCAGGTCTTACATTAACATTTAATCTTAAGTTCGTTAATATCTTATCCAAACACATATAAAGTTTACCTCAAATTTGCAACTAGTGTCCTGTACTTTGGTCCACAGAATTCCAGCACTAAATAAATTGTGTTTTTTTAATTGAATGCTTATAATAGAATATTCGGCAAAAGTAGGTTTGCTGACACCAACGCTTACCCAAAATGTACATCATGACAAAACAGTTGTCGAAGGACATTCCAGTAATAAACCGAAAGAAGCTGAACAGGTAAAAGTTTGTTGTAAATGTACTCAATATGCCACCGATGGCCCCGATCAAATTGGCAATAACTAAAGCAGGAACTCGACCCATTCTGTATTAAAAATCATTTATTATATTAATTAGACACCATGAATACGTTTTTTTAAATTTATATGCAAGTCATACGTATCCGCAATATATCCAATAAGAAATCCCCCAACAATTGCTCCAACAAAGAAAACGGACTGGGATATTGTATTATACAACTCCGCATTGCACCACCAATTTCCCTAGAATGATACAATTTGTTATACGATTAGTATTTTTAGATATTTATTTACTTTATGAATAAATAAGTAAAATTACGATTAAAATTGATTATTTAGCCAAACCTCCGAAATGATAGTTTCGTAATATCTGTCGTTGGTTCCCGACGGCATTCTTTCCCACCCAACTTTCTTGCAATCATCCAGGGTTCTCCTCTTTTGTGGAGTTGTTGTCCTCCGAACTCTGTTAAGGACGAACCATGTATTTGGCTGTAAACTTATTGTTGTCGTCCTCCCTTCCTTAATGCACGATTCTCTCTTCAAGGCCTCCGTGTTTCCGGGTCTGTTATCGTTCCCATTCTTGTCCCCAGATGGTTTACCTCCAATCCCATTCGTACCATGGGTTCCAGAATTTCCGTTTTGGTTCGGGGTGACTTGGCCTTGATTATTTCCTTCGTATTTATCCCGACCATCCGGATTATATCCATTATTATTATTATTATTATTTGAATTTTCCCTGTTACCACTTCCGAAACCCTGGTTATTGTTTCCATTTCCGTACTGATTGTTTCCAGTCCCCCCTGAATTGTAATTTTGGTTGTTTCCCTGATTATTATTATTGTAATTTCCATACGGGGAACTTGTAGTGGTACTGTACGGATTGTGTAACGGCGTCCTTCCATTGTTGTAATTAGGGTTTGCAACGGGACGGTTATCAGCACCACCAAAATTTTGATTGTTGTAGCCACCACCACCGCCGCCGTAGTAGTTTTCCGTGGTTGAGGAAGTTGGATATGTTCGCCCACCTCCTGATCCCCAATTTCCGTAGCTTTGTCTTTTATTACGAGAACCCGGGTTATTTCCAATTCCTCTGTCGGCTGATGTATGGGAATAATATTGGGATCCACTCAGGGGCATGGAGTACCAATGTGTCCCATTAAAAATGCATGGGGCAGTTGCATTTGTACAGACGCGTCCGCTGAAATAAAAAAAATCGCTATTAAATTAGCTTCTCGTGTTATTTTCGGGTTTTATTTACAAATTGAATTTTTTATGAATTCTCACGCTGCAATTTGCTCATTGCGCTGAATCGCAATCAAATAATCCTGGTTGAATTCATTTAGATCACAGTTGGTGTCACTGACAAAATACGGAAGTGACAGATTTTGCCTGAAATTAAAAATTCAAAAATAATTTAAGTTTTAGTGTAGAAAACGACGTAGTGATGAATATCTTATCTATGAATTTACAAAATGCACCATCTTCGATAAAATATTTAACATTTTAAAATTCACCAATATTTAAATTAATTAAAAATTCCAGAATGATCGCTCCAGTTAAAAAATATTGCTTACTTTTGTCCTCTTGAAATATTTCCAATATTGCAGTCAAATTGGTCATCGCACCAAAACTCCGTTGGGTAGATTTGCATGAATAATTGACCGAAGGTGACAAAAGTTACGAATATGCAAAATGGGGCTTGGAATATGAAAAGCATTTTCTGGTAAATACCAAATTCCCCCACGTGGGTCAACATGGTATCGAAATCCAACATTTTGAAATTTTTTTAAGGAAAACTGGCACCCAGAGAATAAATAGAAATTAGTTACTGGCAGTGGCACTCCCCTGGAGCCAGACTAGAATCTAACAAAGCTTACTTTTCATGTCAAGGTATGTGAATATCATCTATTATAGTGCAAAGAACGAGTTTTCCTGTTTGTCCTACACTAATTAAAATTAAACGACACGAGTATGCGGTTTACTCATTTCCCGTAGTGGTCACAGTTCTTAAAATCCCTATACAATGTGCAATATGAAAAAGGAAAGAAAAATCCTTTAGTGTTCTGTTCAGAACCGATTGGTTTGATTAATGGGTATAATAGGCACTGCACTTCAAATATTATGCTAATAATTATAAAACAAGTGCAAAACTTTGATAATTTTTTGAATTGCATATAAACTTAATCATATAAAATGTGATTTCCAAAACAAAATAAACAATTTTAAATAATGTAAATGTGTTTACTTTAAAAAAATTTTCAAAATAAATTATTTTATGCATTTCGAGGACTATGAGGAAACCAGTTAGAGGTTTGGATAAAATTATTCCTGGGAAGCTGATACCCTGCAAAAAGAATACAAAATTTTGGGTCTCATATACCTATATAGTAATACCAGCATTGATATATATACGTAAATACGTTTAGCTTTTCATTACTATTAGTGTAATTTGCATTGACTTTTTGTTTTGCATAATAGATTTCGACGGAACCACATTTTTCCTCATAGCGGGGAACAACCTTGTATTATTATTCTTATGCATACTATTTTATGCACTTATATGGAATTCACTAACTACGAACGAGACATAAAATAAAAAATATTAAGGTTGACGAACGAATGACCGACCACAAAAAGTTTCCCATTCACTTTATAACCATTTATTTTGAACACCGAAGTATAGAAAAGAAATGGACAAGTTACAACTTACAAGTGTGTTTATCCTGATCTGGAAAATACTATGCGAAAACAATAAATAATATTCATTCTAATTGAGTCTTCTTTAAACACATAAGTTTACTTATGTGTTTAAATGATGAGATACGCAATAAAAAGGAAATATTTATATATATTTATTTATACAAGGTGCAGCAATAGAAATTTAAAGATATTAAATTAAATAGCTATGTAATGCGTGTGAATAATAAATTAGCAATCGCAGAAATATTTTGGTTATTGATATTAAGTAATTATAATGCTTAAATTATAATTTAGATTACTTATGGTTTGTTGTGATAAATATTTAAACAATATATAATAATATAATATACCTAATACCTATTATGTACAACTAACTAATTAAGAGATTACTGCTATTACCACGTCCGTTCAAAAACAAATTAATTAATTATAGTGACAATAATATGTTTACATATAAGTACAATTATTGAAATGAAAGCTAACTTACTTAAATACCACAATCTGAATCTCATTTGCTTTTATCCTTCATTTTCCAACGCTGCGCTGACCTGACTTAATCTCGGACTTCCTTTCTTCTGTGCTCTCATTTGCTGTTTCTCATATGTAGCGTCAAGCTTTATGGAATATACAATACAAAAGTTAAGAAAAATATCAGTAAAACAATCAAAATGCAGATAATAAGGCTCTATATACTTTCCGATTGGGGATTATAACCACTTTTTAAATGTTTTTAATTGTTGCGAATTCAGATTGATTTTATTCGATCATAATTGGTCATTAAGCGTCTGTCGAGATGATTAATTTAGATTTCTATGCAATCAATTATTTTTCGAGTCTTACATAGTCTTATGCCATTGTAACTGGTTTCTGGTTTTTTTGACCCCAAATACTTACATTAGAAATTAAGGGATACTTAAGGTACAATAATAATTTAAATATTTCTTACAAAACCGATACTCAAAGCGACAAGGAGATGACGCTCTTCTAGAGAATCTTGTGAGTTGAATTCGATGTCACAGTTGTATGAGAGGGTGTCTCCCATTTTAATTAATCCAACATTTTCCCCATCCTCGTTATAAACTTTAATCTGTAATTATTAGCTATTTACAGTATTCATAGACAAAGCCTTAAATTCTAGGGAAACTATTTTTGGCGTGGTAAATATATGAAGATCTAGGTATGTAAATGAAATCAAACAGTAATACACATAATTAGTATCTTAATTCATAATTACCTGTAATCTTGGCTGGCAACATGTAATCCTACCTTTTAGAATTAGCATATCTTTACCCGAATTGAGTCTGTATGTATATTTCGGTTTCAGAACGCAACAGCAGCAAAATCTGAATGATACTGTCGTAGCCCCTAGTATTTTTCCATCTACTGAACAAATTTTCACCACCTAAGGCAAAAATTAGTTTTAAATTAACAATTTTATAAACAAGGAAACTCAAATTTAATTTTTAAGTACTACTACATATATGTATACCGAAACTCCGACTCGATGGACAATTTTGTAAAATTCCTGTCCTACTGTGTCGACTAAAATAATAGTTTTCAATTCATTTTCTCCAGACTCTTTCATTTCATTTCCTTTAAGAATCTCATCTCCTTTTTTGTTGCGCACGGTGTACTTTTTTCTCTGGGATTGAGTTTTCTCTTCATCCAAGCCTTTAAAATTACCAAAATTGTTGTTACCCATTTATCCCCCAATATTTGGATTGTTATCTTAATATAAAAAATTATAAAACTAACAATTACGGAATTTATAGTTAATTACAATTAGTTACCCCAATTACAGTTATCACTCTGGGGATTATGCAACAGAGGAAACCTACCTGATGTTAATGACACCTTTACGGAGGTAATCGCTGCTATATCGTTGTCTTCTCTCATTTCTTTAGTTCTACCGTTATTGCTCGATTTATGTTGCGAAAAATTAAAAATAAATAAACCCTGAGAATGTATGTTTACGTTTTAATTTTTTCTCTAGCAAACGAATGTTTCAAATTCAAAATGAAAATCCGAAATGGACTTGTACTAGTTTACCATTTATTTAGCTTTTACCAGGTGTACATAATAAAACATGAAATAGTATTACTCCTTGTTCATAATAATAACCTGTCGACAAACGATGATCCACTTACAAAAACCGAACACACCTATAGTGAAAATACTTCTATTGCAAATAATGTGTCCATTGCTAAATAAATTAATGGATTCAACTTATGTAATGTAATAGGTAGCTAATAATTCTTACCTGAAATTGAGATCAAGATATTAGTTACGAAACTAAAACATTTGTCATTCTTTTGGATTAGAGTGAGCAATAAAGTTGTTATACACAACATACCTACATGTACATAATACATAGTTTATTTCGCACGCAGGTGAGAATTGGAAACAATCAATAAAAGTTGTAGCATACTCAAACCTTCAGAAATGGTAATCATTACGAAAAATAATCGATCTTGAGCTGAGCTCATTAAATATACATAAGTATAAGAATTTAATGGTACATATTAGGTTGGCAAACAAAATTTTCTTTGAACGAACGGTTACTTTTAACCATCAACTTAATGATAATTTAGCGATTTTTTAGACACGCATCAATTTATCTAACTATGTATCATAATATGGTACCTTATTTCAACAATAGATCAACTGATTACATTAGTATAGAGTAGCAAGCATACATAGCATATAATTTATTATTTATTTTTGCTCTTCCAACCTTTCCTTTGGTTTTATTAATTAAAACATGTCGTATGTAAAAACTTGTGCATAAATGCTGTGCATGTCTTCTATAAAGAAAGTTTTAAATAATTAAAATTATTATTTGGGGTTATTCATAATAATTAAAAAAAGTGTTTTATTGTAAGGTAATGTAATAGTAGGTATATTTATAATACTCAGATGATGAGTTACAAAAAACTGCCCATCAAATACATTATACATTTCAGTTTAATTATAATGTACTTTATGCATGTCAGTTACGTTGAACAATCTTTATGACTTAATATTAATTCCGTCGGAGTACGACTGAAACCTTTACAAACTGTCTTTCGCTTTGCATAACTGAGCTTAGTCGGTCGGGAGTATAGTGTGAGCTCAGCTGAAAACTGTCGAAAGGTACAATTATAACAGAAAACTGTTCTTACTTACGTAATGTATAAATGTAATTATGTTAAGGAATAAACCAGGGAACCTGTTTAGGTTAGTAATTAAAAACATAATAGTGTTCTGCACTGAACACATATATTGTCGGAAATGGTGACAATAGTTAGTAAATATGTTAATGCTAGTAAAATAGCTAGGATGTCCAGTCGCCGTCTTGTCGGCCAAAAGTTCAAGAATATGATCGTATGACCAGAAAAAATGTATGAAACTGACAGGAAAGGTAAAGACTGAGATCATTCATTCTGTTTAAGTATAATTTAAATCTATGTCATGCAATTCAATGTATGAAATTGCATGACCTTAATTTGTCTAGTTAGCTAGTAGGTA
>JAQFYC010004382.1:0-17370 GCA_034694165.1 Tomocerus mixtus | reverse complement strand
TCGGATCGTTAGGATTTTGGAAGGGGCTGGGATCGGATCGGATCGGATCGCCAAACCTAAAAGTTACAAGTGTGCTTCAGCAGGGCTGAGTTGTGCAATTAAAAAAGAGAAAGTGATTTTGCATGTGAAATGCTGCAACGCAATATTATGTTGAGAAACTGAAAATATGTGATATTATATTTTCATATAATATTGAATTGATTTCTCCATTATTGCATTGTTCGCTTCGTAACACATACAATACAATAAAGGTGTTTCTTCTATACCCCATGCTTTTTAGTACATAATAATAAATAATAACTAAGTGATATGTATGCATAACTTTTTGGATCTCCTTATAACATGGCATGGTAGCAAATGTGTATCAATCGAAAGCACTGTTGGTAAAGGGCTTTCAAATAGCACCAATTTCATTTTTCTACGGTGTCCCGTTCATGAGTAATTCAAAAAATCCGATTTTTCGGATCCCATTGATTACTCATGAACGGTACACCGTAGAAAAATGAAATCAGTGTTATTTGAAAGCCCTTTACTAGTGCTTTCGATCGATACACATTTGCTACCATGTTATAAGGGGATCCAAAAAGTTGATTTTTTTCTAAGCCTACCTGGGCTGGGGGTACCTTTCCTAAAAGGTTTATTCACCCTGTACCAAAATAATATACCTCAAAAAATCTGTAGAAAGAAGTGAACCACCCTGTAGCGTAGGATCTTAAATCTTCTTCATCACTACTCCGTTCAATCTCCATGCGCAGAGCCAAAGAATGCGATAGTACAAGTAAGTATGGGAATGCGCAGGCGGAGGAATACTAGTAGAACATTTAGAAGTTGCTAATCCGCACCGTAGGTAGATAGCGCATATTTAAGGGTAGTAAATAAGCGCTAATACTCACCTAAAAATCTAACCTACCTATATATTATTATATACGTATAATAATTAATATGTAATGTACAGTGTTTAGTTTAACTATAAAGAAGCATCTCGAAGGTACTGGAGCTTTTAGGGAGGAATGCCCATCAGGCGCCATTTTTCTGCCACCAAGAAGAAGTGAGAGAAGTGTGCTTCTCCGAGCAGAACAAAGTCATTCTCCAACTAGCTTCTGGTGCAACCGGACGCATAAAATTTTTATCCGTATCTTGCTAATCATTTCGGCGTCATCACATCAATTTTCTTGTAACGCCTGCTTTTTTGAAGAAGTTGGAGAATCTAGAAGAAAAAAATCTACTGCAGTTATTTTAACCAGTGATCAGTGCAACGGGAATTTGATTTTGAATTTGTCAGTTCCATAAGATTTTAAGGTAAGCTAAAACTAAAGTCACTGGTCTTTTTTCTTTTGTTTTATGTATATATGTAAATTATGTCATCTTGGTGCGGTTATTTAGTTAAAATAATACGTGTATCATTGGATATCGATTGTCTCCGTTTTTAATTGTTTTTATTTTTTATGCCAAATGTAGCATAATGTCCGACGACGACTGGGGAGATGGTCCTACTGAGACACCAACTGCTAGCACGCTTTCGTCCGTGTCATCGGTATGCTAAGATTCCTTTGTAGATATTTTTTATGATGGAATGTTGAACGTATTAAAAAATTGTTCATGGATGTCTTTAATGTTTTGTTTGCAGAGTTTTAAAGGGATGAACGTTAGTGAATCCGGACAGGGGGATTATGGTGGACGAGGCGGCGGTGGTGGTAGAGGTGGATACGGAGGCAGACGGGATGATGACAATGGAGGAGGAGGCGGCAGGCGTGATTATGGTGAGGGAGGTGATCGATCCGAGAGAGGAGGAGGAAGAGGTGGCCGTGGTGGCGGAAGGGGTGGGTATGGAGGCGACCGGCGTGATGACGGTGAAGGTGGTGGACGAGGAGGGGGCTACGGAGGTGGTCGCCGCGACGATGGTGAGGGCGGTGGACGAGGAGGTGGTCGCCGTGACGATGGTGAGGGCGGTGGAAGAGGAGGCTATGGAGGTCGCCGGGACGATGGTGAGGGCGGTGGAAGAGGAGGAGGCTATGGAGGTCGACGTGACGATGGTGAAGGCGGCGAACGCTCTGGTGGTGGACGAGGTCGCCGAGAAGATGGAGAAGGCGGTGGACTTGTTGGTGAGGACGAAAAGCCGCGAGAAAGGTATTGTCCAGAAGACATGGAGAGTGGTGACGCCATTTTCGATACCAGAAAACAACTCTACCAGGGATCAGGAATTAACTTCGACAAATATGAAAAAATTTCTCATGAGGTAAAGCTTATGTAAATGTATATATGTACATATGTATAGTGTGTAAATAACATGGTTTGCCATAATATGGTAATTACAACGTTGTAATATTATGCTTTCTATTTGATTATGTAGATCAATGGAACAGACGTTCCTCCTGAGGTTGCGACTTTTGAGGAGATGGGGCTGAGACAATTAGTTCTGACCAATTTAAAGAAGTGTAATTATACAAAGCCTACGCCCATCCAGAAGTTCGCTTCGCCTGTGTTGTTGGCCGGTCGTGACGTAATGGCTTGTGCCCAGACCGGATCCGGTAAAACGGTACGTCACCTCTCCTAACTCGTAGTTGAAGTTGTTAAGTAAATAATTATATGTCAAGTACTTACAACTTAAATTATGCTAATATTTATTATTTCTTTTCAGGCTGGATATCTTCTACCGATCATAAACACGTTACTAACTAAGTCCGGTGAACTAAGTGGCGAAGTATTTCCCTGTAAACCAGAGTGTTTGATCTTAGCTCCTACCAGAGAGTTGGCCATTCAGATCGGAAAAGAAGCCAACATGTATGCTAGTGACTCGATAATCAAAAGCAAAGTCACATACGGCGGTACGTCTATCGGACACCAGAAAGCTCAAATTCAAGTAAGTTATTTTCTTCTGTCGACAAATGATGCTATATAAGTACAATTTTTATTGATATTGACCGTAACCGTTAATTTCTTTTGTAGAAGGGGTGCAATATCCTTGTCGCGACGCCAGGCAGATTACTACAATTTGTGAAAGAAAGCATCGTTGATCTGTCGAACATTCAATTTTTTGTTCTTGACGAAGCCGACCGCATGTTGGATATGGGCTTCATGGGAGATGTTAAAAGCATTGTGGGATACATGCCTCCCAAGGTACTAACCAAAATTAAAAATTATATTTATATATTTACACTATTTACACGAAATATTTACACTATTTTAATTTTTGTTTTATAGGAGAAACGCGTCGCAGCCATGTTCAGTGCCACGTTTCCAGTGCCTATACAGAAAGCCGCGGCAGAATTCTTGAACGAATACATTTTCGTTGTCATTGGAGTAGTTGGAGGAGCTTGTACGGATATTTCACAAGAGTTTTTTTTAACGGAAAGAGCTGAGAAAAGGTCAAAGCTGCTTGAAATCCTTAAAGAAACGACCGACCAAGACAAAGTTTTAGTTTTTTGTGCATCTAAAAAAGGCGCAGATTTCACCGCTGCTTCTCTGTCGTCTCAGGGAATATCGACGACATCCATACATGGGGATAGATTACAAAGTCAACGTGAACAGGCCTTAAGGGAATTTACAAAAGGAGACCGCAAGGTTCTTGTCGCTACCTCAGTTGCAGCCCGTGGCTTGGGTAAGAAAACAAAAATATTTGAATATTAAGGAAGCTATGTATATATGTTAATTATGGACACAATGTATATATTACTCACATAACTAATTTCGTATATGAATTCTGGATTTGCAGATATTCCTAAAGTATCAATCGTTGTTAACTACGACTTACCCTCGGAAATAGACGAATACGTTCACCGTATAGGCCGTACTGGACGACTTGGACATGTAGGACGTGCCATTAGTTTTTATGATGACACTAACGACTCCGCTTTAATGGGTGACCTAGTAGGAATTTTACAAGGGGCCAACCAGCCTGTCCCAGACTTTTTGGCTGCATACGGTGGAGGCGGAGGTGGAGGAGGTGGCGGAGGTAACAGCGGAACATTCGCATCGAAGGATATCCGAGGAGGGGTAAGCTATTTTTGCACTATTTTCTGTAGTACTAATTAGTACAATAATTTTTTTTTCAATGCTTCGATAAGAATATTCTTGTCACTTGACAATTTATTTTATAATTTTGTAGATGGCAAATGGGGCAATCAGTACACCAGCTCCTCTGGAAGAAGAAGAAGATTGGGATTGAAAATCTTTCACCTCGTATAATTTCAACAAATTATTTTTAGTTAGGTACTCTTATTACTATTAACATATATATTATAACCAGTTTGTTACCGTGTTAGAATTAATTATAACAGTATAGTTATTCTACAAATTACCTAGTAGAACTACTATATAATATTATGTATACGTTTTTATGGGTTTACATGTTGTACTTAGGTTAGAAGGAACCAATGAATTTTCGCCAATTGTAATTACACTGTGACTTTTGACACAGGCACCATATCGAATACATGTAGATGTAGAAGTAGACATTACAAGAACATTATTACAAAAACATTACAAGAAATTGACTGAGGTAGAAGTAGAGCAAAATAAATCCGGTTAATGTAATAACAAAGGATGTCTTTTATTTGTGTCCAAAAATGGCATCAAATTTCATTTTCATCCACTAATTACTTCTGTAGTCGTATTTTTGCATATCATCTTTTCATCGCAGTTGCACTTTAGGAAGCGTAATCTATGCATAAGCTGCAGCTAAACGTTGGGTTTGTAGTTATGTAGCGGCTATTTTAACTTTGCGACTTGGTAATTGCATAAATAGGTAAGGTTTTGAAAAATAAATTCATCTGCGAAGCTAATTCATAATTAGTTTTTTTTGTGCTCTACAGTTGGAACTTGGAACTGGAACTATAAAAATTGTAATGTCGGTAATCAGTTGCTAATAATTACGTGTCATTCTTGCATAAATGCTTGAATAGTATGATTAATCAAAGGTTTTCACGGATTTGCGTGCAATGTGCATCGAATATTGTAAAAACTACAAGTAAGTAAATAAAAGTCTTCATTAATTTCATTATTCTTATGTGCTCTAAGTTAATTGTTATAATATTTCCATATTTATTACCTCGTATATAATAATTAGCGGTAAACAGTAAAGGGAATGTGTTGAGTTTTGTATGAATATTGAGTAATTTATATTTTAATGAAACATTTATCGAAATAGACTTTGCCTGCGCCCCCTTGGCGAGATTTTCCACTGGACAATTCAATTTTCAAAATATTGATGGCAAAGCAGAAAATCAACCACAGCCCCGGAAGAAGAAGCGGAAAGAAATTTTGAAGATACCTGAGTCGGAGTTAGAGGGTTATGCCATAGGGACGAAAAAGCTTCCCCTGTTTGACAGAAGAGGAGAAACACAAAGCGTTTACCGTCATATAGTTGACACGGACACCGGAAATAAAGTTGACTTCCTGAACTGGGCCCATGCTGATTTGGACTTTAGGCCTGCAACTTTAAAAAGATGGTGGACGTCTGTTGAAGCTGAATATGAAATTAGTGAACAAATGTTAGTAAAGATAAACATTAGAATAGAAACTTTATTTTAACTAATATTGAACTTTCATTTAAAGGCTAATGTTTTACTTTTAATTATAGCACTGACAATGAAATGCAATACTAACTTAAATGCAGATTCTAACAAAATATTGAAAATCATTCTCTTTTGCAGATTTAATGAGAAGAGATACAAAATACTAGGAAGTGATTTATCTGCAGCACATTTTATTTTGGCCAGAAAGGGTAAAATCCGTTTCAAAGGGCACGATGATTGGATCAAGCACTACAGAAAAGATATGGTTACTGGAAAAGAAGACGACGTTGATCTTCCAGCGATGACTTTCGAACTTTGCAGTGTGCCTACTAAATATGACCCTCGTTTTCGTCTTGAGGCAATAGATGCAGCCCATATGACAATAATATATGAAGGACTTTCCAACCTTGGTAATAAAGTATTTTATATATTGCATGTGTAAAATACATATCATGCACGTTTCAACTTTTGGACAAATACATGTCATGGGTTTACGAATTACGATAAACTCTTTTTTAAAATTGAAACATAAAACTCCTTTGATGTTTCTGAACCCAGAAAACCTGGATTACGTCAAGTGGCTAAGTTTTAGAAATTGTCCTCATATCGACGATTGGTGCTTGGACAAAATATTTAGACTGTTTAACGAAAAATTGGAGTACTTGGATATAAGTGGCTGTGCCAAGATTTCACAGCGGTCTATCGGTGCTGTACGTCGATGCAGGTAAAAAATTTAAAGGTTTATGTGGATTGATATGCAATGTAGGCCGGAATCATGCTGGAAGAAAAGATAATTCTGTAACATTCCAAATATTAAAATCAAAGTTAAATTATTAGCTATTTTTTTTTTATTTTCTAGCAAATTGAAGACCCTTGTAGTCGAGGATATGGAACATGTTAAAGATTTAGCAGTAGTATGTGCGCAGCTTGAAGATGAAATTCCTGGGCTCACAGTTTTTGGAGTAGATTACGCCACAAAATTGTTAGAACTCCGTCAGAAAAGTGAAGTAGAAAAATTCAAGGAATTGAAGGCGGCAGTAGACTTGGAATCTAGCACTATAACTGTCGAACCCCCTAGTCCTGATAGCGAAACTGCAAATGAAGAGCAACAACAGCAACAGTCATCGCCAGCAGCAGTTAGAAAAAACTAGTAATAATGGTTATATAATATAATATAATGCCATGATTAGGTTTTATTAAATAAATTGTCCAGTCCTTTATGAAGTACTAATACCGATAAAAGTTAATTACCTATTTATAATCACAACATAGTACGCATATGTTATATAAAATAGCTTATTCGATCGTCTTTATTTCATTTCAATTTTATTTACTACTCAAACTTATAAATCTTAATTGCTAGTATTGTTCACAGTTTACGTTACTTTACATCACACAAATTACATAAAAGTAGGATACCGACGCGACTTACACATACTTAATTAAATTCTTTACACAAAAGTACATAATGCATTATCATTATCATATTAGTAAACCAGTAGTCTTGGCATTAGTAGTAAGTGTGGCTCACAATAGCCTTTATAGCCAGTAGCCTTTATAACTATATTATAATAATTCTTGGAGTATAAATGCTAATGCGTAATGCGGATTAATTAAAATGCGGGTTAAGTATAAACAGATGACAATTTGACAATAACAAAGAGATTGAATGTGCAATATAGAACTTTTTTTGATAACTCCCTTATGTATAAACTATAAGTTAGTAAGTAGGTACATTTGTATTTAGCACACTATAAATACACTATTTAACAGGATATTTCGATACTTAATTATGTCAGTTGGTTATATTTAAAGTAGATGCATCAGTTAAGTTAGCATTATTAAGCTTTATAAGTAGGTATAGTAATAATAGTAACAAATTAAATGCATAGAAAGCTTTCATTCTACTTTTTTGTGCGATCTGGTTACATTTTCACGAACGAGTCAAGAAATTAGTGTTATTGATGTGAAAATTAACAACTAATAGTTGCTTCTACTACTCCAACCACGGAAGAATGAAGCGACGGATGACACAAGACCGCCAGTCATGCTGGCATTTCTAGAACGGGTAAAAATATCACTTTGGTAGGCGGTAGAGCTTAAGAAGCTTTGGTCAGTCATTTGCTGAAGCCCATACTCCTCTGATATTGCCCCTTTTTGAACATTTTCCCAGTCAGAGGGGAAGTTTGCGTCGTTCCAATCGGTATCCGACTCGTAGGAATCGTCTTCGTAAATAACTAAATCCTTTTCAATGGAATCTTCCATTGACTTAGCAAGCTTGGAACCAACCTCGAATGGCCCACGTCTGAAATGAAAACACGAGATATTATGATAGGTTACAGATTATTTCATCGAAAAAACCCAAAACTTTTTTAAAGATGACATTAGTACCTTCCCAAATCACAATCCTGATCAAAAAGGAGGACAAGGTTGGCCATCGTCCGCCTTGGTTGCAAAAGCGATGGAGATATTCCTTGAGAGGCACATAAATGTATCAGATTGGCATTTAATTTGGCAACTTTTCGACTAAATTTTCCACCTAACATATCCCCATTAGTAAATGCACTGCAAGTGTAAAATGAGATGGACAATTAGTAAACTTTAATTATATTTCATTTCAGTTTTAGTAAAAATATTTGTGAAACGCGAACCTGTACGAAAGACGATGTGGTAAGCGTAAATCGAGATAATAGGCAATTAAATTAACAAATTGCGTTGTATATGTTAGGGCAGCGGGAATATCACGAGCTAAATTTTTTTGCGGTTCTGGAAGCGTAGGCGTCGATAAACCACCTTGCGTTCTATCCACTAAATTACAATTGTTCGCAGATTAGCTTATTTCTTTATCTTGCATTGTAAATATAAATTAATTAATCCTTTCCTTTCAATTTGGTAATTGAGTCTTACTCCACATGTTGAAATCCGAGTAATCCCCCGAGGTAGGTAAAGCAGGACCGCTAGGCCCTACGATACAATAACAACTACCACCAGCACTAGCCCACTCATCGCTAGTTCCCCACGAGTTTATTGTTGCGGACATCAATGCATTAACCGTTTCATCTTCATCGTCCACGTCAATTAAAAGTGACGCACTAAAAACATAACAAGAATGTACTTATTTATAACACTAATAATTTATCTACATTAATTAGCAATGCATACGTGATATAAATATGTTTAAGGAACTTACTCTCTGCTCTTGGTAATACTACGACTCGGTTTATCTAATTCAAATATTGGAAAAACTTGTTGCTTCAACTGCAGAATGCGAGACTTGGTTCCGGTTTTTAAAAGCGCTTGCCGATTTTGAACGTGAGCTTTTAACTTTTGAAACCTCATTACTTTGTGACCATACTGTGCTTGCATATTGTTTAAACGAGATCGATAAAGTGGCCAGTCCATTTTCTTCTTTGCAGTTTGTAGTCGAATTATTTCAGATTCTTTCTCCGCTAAAAGTACAACGAAACATTCAAATAATTTTTTCCTGATGTACTAAATTCAAAACCTACTTAACCTCATTAACTTAACTTTTAATAAAGATGTTTCCATCTAGATTTGCGCAATAAACATGAATGATAAACAGCAAAATATACTTTTTATTTGTTTACGCCTTACGCTAGCTCAAAATTCCCAACTTACCATTTAAAATTTTGGCTTGAATGGTTTTCTTCAGCTCTTTTCGTAAGTGAATTGCGCTTTTGCATTTTTCTATTTGATCTGCCTGTAAATAAATATCATAGAATAGGTTGTAGAAGGATTTTATGAATTACAATTGTAATTTATGATGCTATAACAAAAGTAATTATAAGTCTTACTATGACTGCAACATTTTCTCTTGGTTCAGTGTGGTAGGCACATTTTTTTAATAGTTCATCTCGTTTAAGGCGAAGGCTTAGTAAATTCATTTTCACTTCGGCATATCTGGAAAAAGTATTGTAATTTGTTAACACGAACATTTGAATGTACCCAGATGAATAATTTCATAGTACTGCATGTTGTACAAATGTTTTATATGTTACGTAATTAGAGATAAGATTCTATAGGCAGTGTGTCATTGTATAAGGGGAAAGTAGGAGAAAGCGTATAAGGGACTGTGACATCCTACGTCGGGAAAGAAGGAGAAAGCTTACAAGGGACCGTAATTTTACATGGGGAAAGTTGGAGAAAGCTTATACAAGAGACTACGGCATTTTACAACGGGAAAGTAGGAGAACGCTTATAAGAGACTACGGCATTTTACACGGGGAAAAAGAGAAAGTCTATACATGGTAATCCCTGTAATGTGAGCAACATTAAAAACATTCTGAATTTAAAATGAAAGTACTTCTGAAGGTTTGACATTGTGGTTCTATGTAAAAGCTTTTAAAAAGAGAAAGCCTTTGGTGCAATTGTCGAGAATTGGCAATAAGGCTGAAGAAAATTGTTAGATTCATAACATAATAAAATAATAACCCAAACCAGACCATGGGCTTACCAAAATAAACAAACATAAACGTAACGCACGCAATAAACAAGAGATACCTATTGAAATGAATGAGACTCAACTCAAAAGATCATTTTTGCATAATAAGCAGAATAAACACTATGGTGTGCTTTGGTTTTAAAGATTTCACTGGAAATCCTTTTCACGTCAAGATTCTAGGAAGAAACAAAAACATACCGACGTAAAAGGTTTAATTGTTACATACACATAGCACATAGATGCAATGTATAATAAACAACTCTATAAATATTATCACTAATTAATAATACTGTCCGCAATTATGCATGCATATGCCAAATGCTAATATAGAAAAACCAAACATGGTACGGTTGTCTCAAATGAAATTAAAAGATGAGCTAATCGTTTCCTACCGCCTATGACGGATACGACCACGACCTTATAAAGAGAAGATCTAGAAAGGTTATCGCAATTTACTTCTTTCTTAAGAAAAACACAAACAAGTCGGTATAGTCTAGTGGATGCGGCATATGGAAACTATATTACATGCAATGATGAATCCAATTTAGCCAATATCACAAGCGCAGCAGAAATATTAGAAATCCAGCACTCTGTTCTGTGCATGTACAGGCTAGGTTGTACCATATATGCATATAAACTACAATAAATAGCAACCTAACCAACTAAATTCATACAAATACTAGTAATCGTATCGTGACCAATTATTCTGTCTACTACATTTCATTACATAACTAGGCTGATTCAATTTAATCACATAGTTTCAAAGGCAAAGGTATATTAAAGTGCGTAATATGTAGATATAATTAATTAACTATAAATACGCAATTTAAGAGAACAACAATAATTGTATAAGCAAGAGTTTGTAACATTAAT
The DNA here is from genome assembly GCA_034694165.1 of Tomocerus mixtus. Lineage (NCBI taxonomy): Eukaryota > Metazoa > Arthropoda > Collembola > Entomobryomorpha > Tomoceridae > Tomocerus > Tomocerus mixtus. The sequence continues at coordinate 6,522 of JAQFYC010004382.1, read as the reverse complement.
ACTTAGTAAACACTAATTAAATTCGGTAGTCCACCGAAAGCCCATCAAACAGGGCATGTAAATAGTTGTATATATACTCTCTCTACCTTGAATAAATCCAAATCCATTTTTCTACTTTCAGATGAATTTTACTTAAAAGATGAATACTTATGTTCATCTCAAGCGCTTAGGAAGATTCTCTGTTCAAACCAGATATTACATTACAATACAATAATAGAATTTTAGTCGTGATCGTGACATGATTCCGACAGATTCCTGAGAGTGAAAAAGAACTTCAGAAGAACTAGTTGACCTTACTACCCTTCAAAACTCTAGAAACAAAGTGGTCAGAACTAATATAACACTAAACTAGACACCACACTAACACTGCAGGTTGCATACAATGATCTCTCAAATAAGTCGGAGGATTTTTATAACTTTATTATTGACAGTTGTACCAATTTCTTCGCAAAATATCAACAGTGAAGAACTTTTACCGGCAACTGCTGAAACACTTTTCTCTTCAAACGCAGACAATGGTACTGCTCCCGATCTGCTCAAAACAGATCACTTGGAAGACAATATTGTCAACAACACGGACTTTACTGACGATCCGTTTTTGGCAGAAATAATAGAGGAAGAGAGACTACTGAATTTGAGCCGCAGAAGTTATTTTAACGTAGAAGAACATCGACATGACTACTATTCGAATACCGGAACTCAAGAAAACACAGAGGAAGTTGTTGCTGAAGAACGAAAGCCAAATCTGGACACACCTGCTTCAACTATGTACCCAATAATAGTCCCCACGACAGAAGTTCATGAAGAACAAATCGTTCCTGCATCTGCAAGACCACCACAAGGATTCGGACTTCCACGGTTTACTCAACCAGTTACTGGCGCAATCGGGTCTGTGGGTCATAAGGTGAAGAACTTATTTACTGGAGGAAGAGACAAACAGAAATCCACGAAAAAATCATCTACAACGGTATTTCACTTAATTTTGTTTGCAAAAATTTTTGAAGTAGGTAGGTCCTTCACCTACTGTACCCACCCATCCATCATTATCGCTAACGGGATATTTTTCCTCAAATCATAGTTACTATCTGTAATTTACTAATTTTCAGACCTCTCCGTTACCAGGACCAGAGCTTTCTCCTATAAGTGACGATCACATATCCCCAGAAGAACTTATCATTCCAAGTCCAACCCCAATAGTATGTAATAAAACAACGGACACAGTTTTTGCAGACACCTGCTATCCAGTTTTACAAAAAGGGCCATGCAATGAAGGGGAATGGCTAGTAGAAGATGAAATTACTGGGAAAGGTAAGTGTGAAATCAATAACTGTACGGCAGACACCAATACGGTGCCATTTGGAGACATGTGTGTTCGCTTCGGATCTAAAGACTACTGTCACCCTGGCATGAGAATTTATACCTTCAAGTAAGTGGAAAATAATTTATATTTTGCCATGTTTGTACTTATTACAGCTCTAGTAAATAGTTACTTTTAAATGCATCATACGAGGCAATACTAAATAATAAATACGAACACAGAAAAAGAGCACTTTCACCAAGCTTTCCCTTTTTACATGGAAATGGTATCTACTTTCACTCCCCTTTCCCCCAACTTTACTTAATGTGTTTAGCATTCGTGTTAATCAAGAAAAGTCTTTTACCTTGTGCATGATCATACTAGTAGACTAGGGAAAACCATACACACTAAACACTATATACTATTAAGACTTCAAGACAGTCACCTAAAAGTACCTCACCTAGATCGAACATTTAATTCTTTGGGCATTAAACATTTATTTTATTTATTTGACTAATCATAATTTTTAATGCACTAGAAATGGAAAAACTGAATGTGACTGTCAGGAAGGACACATTTTCAACGAAAAAGACGGAAATTGTTATGCAGCTTCTAGGCGAGGTCCATGTAAATCTAGCCAAATATTTAAGCTAAACAAACAAAGGAACCAAACTGTCTGCGAAGTAAACCCATGCTTAACTGATGGATACGTCTGCAATGGTCCCCGTTGCATTCGACAAGTAATATCATATTTTTATAATTTATATTTTTAAATGCAATAAGATCTTTTGACATTGTTTGCACTATAATGTGTATTTTTATCTTTTTAGAGAAATTGCGTTGAGCTGAATAAAGATTCATGTCCCCAAGGAGGTGTATATTTTATAAACCCTAAAACGTTTACTGTTGACTGCACAAGTCGCTATGCGGACCCTATTGTCGGAAATGTCCCAACACTTGTCTGTGCTCCAGGATCAAGAAGGTAAACACATATATAGCTATTTAATAATTATATAAATTTTCTGTCACGCTAATAGCTGCTTCAATAACTGTAAAATTATATCTACTTTACTTTTAGGGACATCCTTGGATCTTGCCGAAAGCCAAGTCAAATAACATTTAGCTAACTAAAACCACCAAAACAACTCCAGATCAAGTATCGACAGTTGTAGTCCGGCCGTACGGGCCGAATTGCGAAATTAAATAGCAAAACAATAACCGAGAGATAATAATTCATAAAAATTACGCACTACCTTCTTTTTATTTGCATTTGGTTCACACCATTCACTGACGATCCTTCGATGTAGAAATCGCCCCCTAAAAGGCACTGCGTACATGTGAAACTCTTTTTCCATTTCCAACACATAGGACATTTTCCTCTTTCTAAAAATGAAGACGATGGGCTGGTCAACTGGTCAAAATTTTCCGAATCTGACGAAGAGGTGCAAATAAGAAAGTCCACCGGAGCACTGTCATCACAACTCATTTCTCTGCAATACATACAATACAATAAGAAATAATTAAATAAAGGGCAAATGGACTGCAGACAGACAGGAATTGTTGAATATCATCATTTAAAGTCGTAAAAGATAAATATTCTGTGAAACTACAAACAATATTCGAAATAATTACAAAAGAAACTTTGATTGAACTTCCAAAACGTATCAGCTGTTACATCAGCTGTTTGGCTTAACTATAACTCAGCTGTCAGCTCAGTGAGCCAAACGCAAACGGCCAATCTGTGATTGGTTATGGAAATGATGGACAATGAATGTCAAAATTCGAAAAAAGGTGAAAAAATTATACACTTCAGTAACTTTGAATTTGAAATGCATTTGTCAGTACTGGTTAATGGAACAATGGAAGTTATTAACTAATTATTCCTCTCACTCTCTAATATTGTACATATATCCATTATGATTAAGATGAACTACGCTAAAGCTAAAATTACAGAGCTTTATTACCTTCAAACAATTTAGCTTTTATTAGTGTTGCTCTTCCCCCAATCTTCCACCAATTTTCGTTTTTGCAGTTGCAGTGCGAGTCCAAAAATTACACAAAATATCAAATTATCAACAATTTAAAGCTCTGCCACAACAAAACCTGATGCGTATAGTATGATATAATGTGGGAGATTCAAAATGGTCAAATAAGAAATTGCTTCTCACCCATATCCGTTTTACCATGGTTTATTTCAATCTATGTACATAAAGGTAACGCACGCTTTGTATGTAAGGCCTACATGTAAAACGAAATCTATGAATTTTACCCCAAAATTCCAAAAAATATTTTGTTTTTTATTGCAAAATCGATGAAAATGATATCTTATCAATTTTTAATGTTGTACATGCCAAGTTGGCCGAAAAGGCGAAATAATATTTGTATTATTGCATTATGAATCCCTTTCAAAACCTTTCATTTTTATTCTAAAGGGAAAGTCTACACCACGGGTTACTTACAAGTCAACAAGGTATTTAATTAAGTATGAATGTGGATTTTGTACACTGTATGTACACATACATTAGGCTATTCTGCTCATTCATATGAGGTAGTTTGGGAACTTATAATATTATTATCGTAACTTACTTGCAGCAACATTATACTAATAATATATTATAAATTATAGACACATTCGTAAGGAAAAGATCAGTGATGATAAGTATGAAGGTTACGTTACGATATATTTATTAATGCCATAGTTAAAATGCCTTTGATACACAGCAAGACTTAACATTACTTACTAAAGCTCAGTTGGCATTGGCAAAATGAAAGTAAAGTATGCAAAAGTAGTTGTCAGGAGTGGGATTCGAACCCACGCCCTCATACGAGGAATGGAACTTAAACCCATCGCCTTAGACCAGCTCGGCCATCCTGACACTTGCACAACTGGCGGGTAGTATCCCTACATCAATAAAATACATTTGTAAAGCATATAGAATACCGGCACAACAAGGATATCACTTGGTTGGCCGAATCTCAAGTGTTTAACTTTTAGTCTTTCAGTGCAGTGTGCACTTAGTTATTAGGTAGCGAAGGCTACTTTGTACGAATACGATACCTGGGCGTCTGTCCGTCCGTAAACACGATAACTTTTGTCCGGATTTTGAAATATACATGGATATGATAGGAAAATCCATGAAAGACCATTTTGCCATACAAATTTTTTTTGAAGTTTTCGAGATAAGACCGGATTTACACCGATCTCAACACTCTGAACATTTTTCTCTCAAAACTTTTCGCTTTATCGAAGTCAATTAGAGAGCTGCCTGGGCATGGGTAATGTCGGCATTATAGTAGAGGGTTGCCTGGGCATACGAAATATAAGCTTACATTTAGTGTGCATACAACAATGGCAGATCAGAAACATAATATATGGACCACATCTACGAGAGGTGTGGCCGGTATCCCCAGATACATTACAAATTCGTCATCTCCGTTTGTCAGATGTGTGTCAATGTTTCGAATCTCGAACTTTTGAACGCGTCTCGAAATGGGGGGAGGAGAAAACTAACCTTGTCAGTGTTTTTCGACCAATTTGGCCACACCCTCGTGGAGTTCTGGCCACGCCTACTTATTTTTTATGGCAAGTGGGGTATCGTTTTAAAGGTATTGGCGTAAAGAATTCAAATATGAATCTCAATTTACTCCACACATCGGGCAATGTGAGATTTTGTGGGAATTTAGTAATAAATGCAAACCAAATGCTTCATGTTATAGTTTGGGTTTTAGATTTCGTGTTGTAGTCTGAGGTTTAGATTTCGTGTTTTAGTTTGGGTTTTAGATTTTGTGTTATAGTTTGGGATTTAGATTTCGATTAATAGTTTGGGATTTAGATTTCGTGTTATACTTTGGGGTTCTAGATTTTGGGTTATAGTTTGGGGTTTAGATTTCATGTTATTGCTTGTGGTTTATATTTGTGTTATAGTTTTTGTTTTAGATTTCGTGTTATAGTTTGGGTTTTAGATTTTGTGTTATAGTTTGGGTTTTAGATTTTGTGTTATAGTTTGGGTTTTAGATTTCGTGTTATAGGTTGGGTTCTAGATTTCGTGTTTTAGTTTGGGAATATTAATGTCTCTAATATGCCATAGCCATTTAAACTTACTTCATCAACAAAACCGGTCCAGTTTGATTTTATACTTAACACAATGTCTGCTGGCGATACATAAGGACACCCATTGCCAAATGGTTTATTATTGTTAGTTGGCTTGCATTGAGAAGAATTCCCTTTCTTCTTCGATATCCACTTTTATTTAGTAATTAGCATATTTTTCCAGGGAGATTATTGAAAATATTTAAATAAAATGAGTTTATCCAGAATCTCGAGACGAAGGCGAAGTGTAAGACGACATTTTATTTTTTCTTGTCAGAAGATATTTTACACAGTGACACTGTTGAAAGGAAAATTATTTTTTCAGAAATTCTAGAAAATTATTTTTTCAGAAATTCTAGAAATTCTAGAAAAATGCATTTTCTTCTAAGAGTTAAGTAATACTTTAATTGTTTCATAAATTACAGGAAACACTACTAGTTACTACACTAAAAAGAGGTAAGTATTACTTGTTCATATAACTTATTTTTAATTGCCAAGCATTTAATTAAACTATTCTGTTTATAGCTCCCATTATTAAATGTATAGATAAATTTAAATTAATATTTTAGAAATGACATCTAAGAAACAAGGAATTTCTGAAGGGGAGGGGAGTACAAGTAACTCGTCGCCGGTTCCGTCGTCCGGATCTTGTACTTTAATTTAAAATACCATTATCAATATTACCGTAAAATCATATATTGATATTTATTTATGTGTCATTATTTACCAATTTGTAGACTCACCCCGGTTGGAGGAGAATATAGGTATATTACAACAAACGGTTCTGCAACTTTCGGTTCAGCTGACTGAAATGCAGGCTCAGATGACAATTTTAACTGCTAATATGCACAATATGCAGGCTCAGATGACAATTTTAACTGCTAATATGCACAATAATGCAGGCTCAGATAACTGCTAATATGCACAATATGCAGGCTCAGTCGGCTCAGATGACAACTATAACTGCTAATATGCAGGCTCAGTCGGCTCAGATGACAACTATAACTGCTAATATGCAGGCTATGGTACAATAATTTATTTCTAATGATTTATAGACATTACTACAAATTTCATTAAGAAAATCAAATCTGTGAATGAAATTTGTAGTAAAAACGAAAAATGCAAATTGCAAATT
>JAQFYC010004381.1:0-17370 GCA_034694165.1 Tomocerus mixtus | reverse complement strand
ATCATGAAGTGCATACACGCATTTGTCCATTTAAGGAAGAAAATGCGAGGCCCCTTTAAGCGCGAGGCCCTGGGCAGCTGCCCCTTCTGCCCATGCCTAGGATAGGCCCTGGGGACACGTTGTACTAATAACGAAAAATTCATCAACATAACTATTCTCAAATATTTCATGCTCTTTTAAACTATTATACTATTTATTACTATGTAATGGTTGTATTACTATAAGGGTTGTACTTATGTAGGTAAATATCACTGTCAGTCCAGATGTCCCCCTGTAAGTCATGTTATTATTCTATCAAGGTACACTACGATAAGAAAGTGTATCTACATTTACATACAGGGTTTAAAACATGCATGCTTATCCCAATAACACGCTACATATGCATTTTTTAAAAGATGAAAGCAATCTAACACTATACTACCAGTACGAAATGTATTCTGCGCTAATCGTGTTTAAGGCATACTCGTGAATGCTTTTACATTGACTTTGTAAGGCTTTGCTCAATGCAGTGGTGCAAAACAATTTTATTTAAACTATATAAGATCATATTAGTAGTAACTTAAGTGAGTAATCAGGAAATAACTAATATAAATACCCTGTGTCGATATTACAGTTTCTTCGCTCTTCGTTATCAAGATCCAGTTTTGAGCAGGCAAAATTGCAATTTTGCCTGCCTTTCTGAATGAATAAATTTTTGAGTTGGTTTGCTGGATATTATACTTAACAAGAAAAGGAGATTAATCCAGGATACAGATCAAATGACTATTACATTGCAGTAACTAAAGTCAAAAGTGGTCATGCTCACGTTATGCAGTACTACAGAACTACAAAATCGGCATTATTAAGAGATAAGCGAGGAAAGGGCATTTAAATCATAGTTAAGTAAAAAGCTTATGAATTGAAGTAAGCAAAGTATGCAGCTTTTTGCAAGAAAAGCTGATGTGATAATGAATCTACTGTACCGTAGCCTTTAATCTTGCAGTGGTACAGCAAAATTACAGAAACAGAAGATATTTTAACTGTTAATGCAGGTTTTGTACCCAGAGAAAAATTATGGTATGCTAAATGGTACATAAGGAAAATTAATTGCTCAAGACTTCACTCTTAATTGTTATTGCTTACATTTAAGCATTTAAAACAAATACAATATAGCTCCTATGCAAATTATTCAATGGACATCAGAAAAACACTCGTAATATAAGGTGGGATATAATTTTTCGCTTTTGCATGTTTATTTTATTGCTATATTGACCTTTGACCCTATATACTCGGACAATTTGAATAAAACAGAGTGTTCTCGGCAAACCACAACATTTTGTACATGAAAACGTACTACCTGCAATATTTTCAATACTAAAACTATTAAATATTATTTCATCCTTAGGTATATTGTATGTATCAATTCCCCCGAATAGTAAGGTAATTGCCTACGTATGTGCTAATAATATTACAAATCCAGCAGGTAGTTAAAATTCCAATACTTTGGTCTGGACTTTGTAACACGAACTGAACATATTCAGGCCAAACTCCGAAGTTTTATACAAATTGTTCAATGTGTTAGATGACAAATCAATGTTGATATGGTGGCTCATCTAAAATAAAGTGACAATAATGGTATTTAACTACGGGTACATAAAACAATAACGCAACTCCCTAAATATGATTCAGAAAGTTGTGATAAATAATTTACATAATAAATTAAACATGCATTAGCATGGCAAACATGTCCGGTAGTAACCCGGCCGGCCTGGTTGAAGTGAATAATTGGGGATTTTAGCAATGCCGTGTTACTTAAGTTAAGGTTCAATCACCCAGACAGAGTGGAAGCTGCATTGAATGAAGTAATAAAGCCATCGATCTAATTACGGTACTTTATTTGTGTTTGGGACATTATCAAGGCAAAAGGCCAACGTAGGTAAAAGAGGACACAGCATAAATACATGCTCCCTAAATTAAATAAAGATATATAATATTTCAATATTTCACTTGACAGTTATAGGAATAGTACAGAAGTGATTAGATTACAAAATTCAATAAGTATGTTCACTACTACAGTTCTCAGATTCGCATGCGTTGACATTATTATTCAGATGTATATTTACTGTTGTGTGCAAAAATATAGTATAAGAGAGCAAATAATATTATCAACTTCACTGCATAAGTGTAGTTGATATGCGTAAACAATTTTTCTAAAAAAATGGTAATCAGTTAAATGTAAAAATGTCTTTACTACATTTGATTGTGTAGTTGTTAATGGAATAGCATGATAATTATACTTATGATTGTGCTTCTGTAGCTTAGGCTATCATTTAAATAAATAATTCTTGGAAATCTCATCGCAAATACTATAAAGTGTAGTTATCTTTTGCTTGCTTCCATTATATCATAAGCTTACATGACATGCCTCAATTGTTCGGTAGAAATCACCTCGAGCCTGCCTGGCTGGTGCAGTTTGTTCCGTCAGAGATCCCCTAAACCGATTGCTTTCTTTGAAATAATGCTTTCACATAATGTTTTGTTTATTGTACTTAATCACACGCAATTTAAATAGATACAAGGAGCGAGATAATATTTATTTTGAAGTACTACAACCGGTGTGACTTAATACAGCGTAAAGCTCTAATTAGGGACTGACTGTTATACAAATATATACTAATTATTAATTATTACTAACTAAATATAATATGATGTTAATCCTTCTTCGAAAAAATGGGTTACTAGTCAAAGTACTTAATATATATTTTGAAATAGTATATATAGTAGTATTAGTATGGATACAAATTAAGAACGAACTTTTTATTAGCGTTAAATTCCCATAAGCATTAATTCGAGATTTACTGTACTTCGCAATTTGTTTACCTGCAGCATTACAGTACAAAAGTACAACATTTTTTAAGTTGCAACGATACATGAAAGTCTACTCATACATAATACTGATTAAACCCTTGTATCCTGTGGACACTTAAATAGTATTTGCAAAAATGATGCTTGCTTTGTACACGAAGTTTGATACTATTTACATTTCACACAGCCTGGTAAGTAAGTACAATAAAGTAGATGTATATAAAGGACGGAAAATAACTGACAGTCCTATATTACGCACATTAGCCGCAAAGTAGGTAGGAATTGCAAGTATGCAGGACAACTTGCTAGATATAAGGTTTTATGTAATTACGAGGAAGAATTTGTAGGCAATTTATAGATAAAATCTACTATTTTATTTGCTAAGAAAGTTATTTTGCTTCGATTCTATTTATGTAAAGTATAAGCAAACAATAGCACAGTAGAGTATTGCGTATTTATATATTTATGTACACTACTTACAAGTTACAAGACTATTTTTTGCCATTTAAGTTTACTACACTAGTATTTATAGTAGGAAGTATCAGAAACTCATTTAATAATAAACATGAGGTTTACAACGAGGAACAATTTAACTGTGGTAGCAATTACCATATTTTTCTTTGCTATTTTATCACAAGTTAACGTAACAGTTGGGTGTAGTTGTATGCTTAATACCAAAGCTCCGACTTGTGGATCTGATGGCGAGATTTACCCCAGTTTGTGTCACTTGCATTGTGAACGGTTATATAGACCAAGTAGGCATAAGTAGTCACTATTATAACTTTATTAATATTTTATCTATTGTAACATTTTACATAAGAAATTGCAAAAAATATGACGCGAGCTTTTTATTGCTTGTAAATTTTAATTGTAAATTAATCTTTGATCTTTTCAGAAATGCATGCGAAAAAAATGGAATATTGTCTACATGTAAGTTTTTCTTTTAAAAAATTGTGGATTACTGATATAATAAATGAGAAATTTAGAAATGCTAAGTAACTTTCTGGCTCTCTTTTACATACAAAATTTGAAGAGATAATTATAAATGAAGCCATAAATGATTTATGTGATGTTTTATCAATTTGTAGTCGCATACTTGCAGATGGCGATGTTTAAAAAAGCGTGACCCGGTTTGTGGCTCAGATATGAAAACGTACAAGAATTTGTGTTTCCTAAAATGCAACCAGGAGAGACATCCTGGTAACTAATTTGCAGTTTTTAATAAGTCGAAGATTTCTTAATCCCAGCGAGGAATACTTTGCTAAATGATAAATTATTTGAACATTACAGATTTGCATGCAGTAAAGCAAGGAAGGTGTCCTAAACAAAGACATGCAGCTAGGAAAAGAAATGTTAGTAAGCATAAAAGATCAAAAATTCTGATCTGATGAGATGGGACAATTAATTTAAATAAGTATTTATTATAATAAAATTCAGAATTTCATACAAATGAGAATGTATTTACTCTACACTGTGTTGTTTTTCTAAATTCCTTCATATTTCATAGGATATTTTAATTGTGCCTGAATGAAATTATATTCACTGATAACATCCCACCCAAAGGCTTTTGCAGCCACCTCCCTTAAATTATTTCCAACAGCTGCACTCCAAAAATGAACATATTCTTCCATATTCATTTCCCCTCGGTATGCATACGGAAAATCATCATTTCTAGGAAAATGTTTGGCCAGAGTAGAAAAATAATTTACAAATGCATTAGTCTGTCCATATTTTTGATAAATGTAGTAGAACCAATCTCTGAACCAGTAAGTGGAAATTTCTTTTCGAGGAAAATTTTCAGTAGTGTTAAAAGTCTGGTTAAACCATCTGGTAGCATCTTCATTAAGTCCAATTCCATTATAAACATCGTAAACAAATATTTCTGCAAACTTGTCAGTCAGATTGCCCTTATCCCAAAAACTTTGAGCAGGAGAACCGTAAACTCCATTCGAAGAAGTTAACACAAATTTACTCATTTCCTTCAAGATTTCGTCCATATTTTCTTCTTTTTTGTCATTCCAACCGTTTTTCAAAGGAGAGCTCAAGTCTAAAATATTCCTGCAGTATCCAGACGCTTCAAAATAGTTTCTTATTAAAGACTTTCTCTCATTTCCAGCATGAAATATTGGATACAAGCGTCCACCTTCAGGTCCGAAATTTCCATAACTTTTCTTCACGTAATTCCACGCATCTCTGATAAACTGCTGCGGCCAGTCAACTCTTCTGTTTACTGTTATATCATAATAATGTGTTGTATCTTCATCTTCATAAATTTTGTCAACTATATCAGTTCTATTGTGCCAATATTCGTCCAAGAATAATGGAGATTCCCCCGGGTAGTCTCCACAAGGACTTATGGATGTTGCAGTATCATCGAAATCAGCTGACGACAAATTCTTGTATTTTTCTTGAGAATTCGAATTTATTTCAATCCATTTTCCTTGACAGCATTCATTGTCCCACAATCTAAAGCAATTGTTTCGACTATCCACGGAAGATATTTTGTTATTAAAAGCTATCGGTAAGTTTGCACATCTGCTGAAACTTACAAATAGCGATTCACCTAAATTTTTCAAGACAGATAAAATAGTTAAAGGTATAAGGGAAAACATAATACTAAATAATTGTAGTACATAGAGAATAATGATGACTATAATTTACCTTGAAAATTGCTGTCTTCATAAAATATTGCGTAGTCCTGCTTTCCATTAATTACACTTACAGTGGAAGTGCAGATTATATAGAAAATTAAGATTTTAAGAATCATTCTTTATAAATATCAACTAAAATGCTTTATATGAAATGATATCGTATTGTTATTGCACAAGACAAACTAAAAGGCCAAATTGGAAAATGAGAATTCCTTTATTATGCTAGCATACCTGGACCAAATTGAACTGAAGATGGGAAATAAATGTAAATATGTGGAAACATATGGTATTAATTAGCCATTAATTACAGTTGTTATTGTCATCGCCCATGCTGAAGCATTGGGAGCAAAAATATATTATAACACATAGGTAAGTATTTATTAGTACAACATTTCGGTAGGTGGGTCTTATTATTAGATAATGTGTATTAATCATTCAATTCTTACAGAGTTTATTCGACAATACGACCCTACTAATATGCCAAATATAGTTTTCCACATCCTGAAAGCATTTCTGGTAAATATTTAAATATGTATTGCAGATCGCTTTCTTTTCTTTCGTCTACTATTATGGAAGTTGATAGGAGAACCGTATAGTAGAAATGCATACAATGAAGCTAAGTTTTCTTTTTAATAAAGCTGTACTATATTCTAGTTTACTATAATAATTCCTTAGGTGCTAAATATGTATTAAGAAATATTAAAGTGAAAGAATCATATAAAATTAATTAATGTAAAAAGACATACAAAAGACTGACTTCATACTGCATAATAATAATAATAAAAAAAATAAAAATGCGTGCATATGCCTAAGTAAGTTACAAAAACATGGTGCAAATGGCAATGCTACCGGAGTTTACTCATGCTAATTTTTTGGTAACAATGAACGGATGACGTGAATGAACCAATTTGGTGCAATTACGCACAAAAGTTAGAGTCATTTGGATAATTTGTGTGAAATATAAACAAAGTGGTTCAGGAAGACACAAATGAAATAAAACAAACCGATTTCACTTTTATTTATGAATTGTGATGTGATCCTAACACCTTACATACATAGCACGTAGGCAGTCATAATCAGTTTATTTGTTCAATAAAGCTTGCACGAAATGACAGTGACAGGATGTTACACTATTTTTATTAGAATTTTTTATATTCCAAGAATTGAGTGTGTAATGTTTACAAAGGTTACATATTTTAATTGAGAAACTAAAAGTACCTATATTATTATTCATATCTTTTAACTATAATGTTTAGTACATGAAAGCTGCAGGTTAGAATTAGATGACGTGGTTGGTTTCTATATCAAAATTAAAGACAATATCTTAATTTAGAATATTTAATAGTAAATAGTTTGAGAATTTCTATTATAAATAATTCACTTTTACTTTCCGTGGTTATGCTATGTCTGCAATCTTTAATTGTAACGAAGAATTACGATTCTCTTCTAATTACGATAACAAAGAAATGCTAATTTTGAATTAATTACATTAGAATGTAATTTCTGTAACCTTTTCTCTTTTTATGTACTATTATTCCCCACCTTGGTATTCTTAACAGTTCAATGCGTAATTTTATCACTAAAAGTTACCTGTCCCTTAACATTCGAAACTTACATAGAGATACATGGTGCATTACATTATATACCTACTACGTGTGTGTATTTACATCAGAAAAATATCAATTCCTCTCTGTAGTTTAAGTTTAGAATGTTTTTGATTCATTTATGATAGATATCAGTAGTTTGCATTCATATAAGCAATGTTCTTGATATTTTATCAAAACAATACAGAGATACAAAATATGTCCATGTAAAAACACATTGAAGGTATTTTGGAATGTAATGTACAGTACCTATTGTGTTTATATATAACTGTAGGCAGAAAATACAACAAGGGATGCCAACACAATGGATCCTTATCTAAACTATATCTTTTAAATGTACATACACAAGGTACGTATGTTGTTACAAAGAGACGAGGTTAGTTTTCGTTGTTAGTATGAAGTTTACCAACCATCTTGTCTTCTTTGTTTACTTTACACACTATAAATACAAGTTTTAAAAGCATCACTGACAAGATAGGAGTATTGTCGGTAGAGAAACTGTGGGAAAGTGGACGATAGCATAAAAATTAACATATCCCGTATAAAGCCTTAAACTAATACTTAGCTAGATGGGACGAACGCAAACCTACTGTAAAAGCAAACCCAAGAAATGTCAATAGAAATTATATACTTCCGCACGCTTCTGTTTCTTTGCATTTGATGTGATGTGATGTGAGTAAACACATTGCAATGCACATTTATACAGAATTTATATGTAGGTACTGTTACTGTACACAGCAAGGAATAGCATTAGATGTGTCATGATCTGACAAACAGATACTATAGATTTACTTTGTAAAAACAATCTACTAATCTGTAGGCAGTTGGGAAAGGTTTGCAGTTTGCACTCACTAATGTCAAGTCATGTATGTATTATTCAGTTTGTGTATAAGGAAAAAAACTACAGATATGATTTTGGTTATCTTTCATAAGTAAATACTGTAAAGTATGTACCTATGTAGTTTATCTTTAAGGATACATACAGTACACACACGTATGTCAGTGTCTCATTGAGATCTAAAGCACTGTGACCCTTCCAAACACAATTCCTATTACAAGATGATCAATTTGCCTAATTTGTAATAAAATGTGTGTCATTTGTCCAACAAATTGTGCCCTAAAAAACATGCAGCAATCATAAACTAATGGAGAAAAAATCTTTGTGTAAATAAATAATGACATTTCGTGTACAAAATGCTAAATAAATGTATGCGCCATGAGACACGGACATATATAACATTTTCTGACAGCCCAATAACCATAATAAGGCAAGGTAGTCAAAATAATCGTATTTATAAACAAAAGAGGTATGTTTGGCCGTAGCTACAATATATGGATGTACTGATATATTTGTACAATGTATACTTACAAGATTACAAATAATAATTTTTCTTTTACTTGACTTAAAGTGATAACTAGATAAGTGTCTCTATGTCATGTAACTGTGCAATACAATATACTACATAGGACAAAACAAAGAATGGAAGTAACTTCAACTCAACGCACTACTTTTTACTTTTTCCTTCGTGAGATTATCTTCAATTAAATAAGATAGCTTGTAAGTTGTAAGGATTGTAATACCTACTTACTTAAAGTTAGATAGACTAGTTAAGGTAAATGCAACTTTAATTACAGGTCATTATTACCATTCTGCTTGCCTATGAACAATTACAATTTGATACGAATGTACAATAAACCAGTGCAGTGAAGCAACCCATTTAAATATTATACATATCCACAATTTAATAATTAACTATAGCTATGTATGTATATGTATAAAGCAGACCACAGCACACCAGCAATAAGTACTTAAATAAATGGGTTCGTTTTTACTACCGGAGACGGGGTTTAAGACTCAATACTTACGTAGATTATTTCCAACGCACTAGAACATAACTTTTCCTGAAAAAATCTAGTTAATTAGAATTTTATAGCTAGTTTTACTTTACACCAGTGTGTTTCCTTTTCCTTTACCACGCACCTCTCCACTTACGTTTATTGCACACGTACATATAAATACCCACTCTTAAACAACACTACATAAGTAAGAATAAACCCATTAAGGAATAGGAATACTTAGTAAGTTATCTCGCTACATTAAACATTACTGGGTATAATATAATTTACCACAATAATACAATGAAGTGAAATGGAAATGAATTCGTATCTTTTAAGTAGCTATAATAAGCATGTAGGTTTACTTACTTACAGCTTACGTGACTGCGACTATGTACGTTGTTATTCTTTGTATGCTAACTGTAATCATAAGTACAAATAGGTAGGTATACCTTACATGTACATATTTACATGCATATAAAGATATGGACATCAACAAAGTTCAATTATGCATAAAGTATACCTCGATATGTATTTATATACACATATGGGCATTTGCAATGTACTTAATCCACAATCGCAACTTAACTGTACTTAGACTTAGCTTTAGTCACTAATTGCAAAGTTTTCTATAATGACAGTAGATACTAGAAATGTGAATGCATGTGCAGTTCACATTCATTAAAGAAAAAGAATACCTACTTTACTTATTTACTCATCTACATAGTTAAATGTAGAAAGATAAGTTAAGGAGGGAAGAATGTCGAGTTTATTGGCGGACTGAGAAATGGCAATGAAATATGAGGATTCAATGCTCCTTTAATTATTAGTTAGTAGTCAGATATCAAAGGAAGTAGTAGTGGCAGAATCAAAGAGCAGACAGTCTCCTCGAGCGAATGAGGGTCGCTCGATACGTTTGTTATGAGAATGTCGCTCGTATCACCCAAAATTTTAGCAGTTCTTTTAATTGTATCGGTGTCGTGCTTAAAGTTCTCTATTGGATACGATCAAAGCACTTATTTAAGGAGAACGGTTAGGGTAAGTACTTCCTTTAAGAAAATATTTTTAGCAAATAAATCCTGCAGTATATCTGAATTCATTTGTTTAGAAAATAATTTTTTGGTAATATATTTAATTTAAGTGATTGTATTATTAATAAATTATTATTAACTACAGGGAACTATCGGAGACGCTAATAGAGAAGTAGCACAGAAAATTGAGAAGCTTAAGCTTTTATCTGTAGAACGCTTTCTTCATTCTGACGGGATTTTGCCAGAAGTAGTATTGTTTGCCTAATATATTAAATCTAATTACCTTATTAGTAGTAATTTAATTAGAAGTAGAAATAAAATAATGCTTCATGTAATTAATATTGTAGATTGGATAAAATTCGGGCTAGTAATTTTTGTAGTGTCCTACACAAACCGTAGATTTGATGCATGCTCTTGTTTTGTGCCCTAAAACTCCCCAAGAGTATTTATAATGACCTTATCCACTAAAGTTACCAGCTTGATAATATTAAAAAGGATTATATGATTAAAGGATAATTAAGAAGTACTAATTATGTTATGGAATGATGGAATAACTGATTTTTCGGATAATGTATTACAGAAAGTAGATAGTAGTTCAAAAAGCAATGGGATATCAAGCTCCGCCAGCAATATCGTGGGAGACCAAATCGCTGCAAGCACAAATACGAACAGTTTTGGAGGTTACCCTAATTCTATTAGTGGTAGCAGTTTTAGTAATAGCAATGGCCAAAATAATTTCGATGCGAAAGAGGACCTCCGATTAGACCTCCCGTCCCCGTTTAACACTGGAGGTCTATTTTCCTCAGCGTCTAATAACCAAGGAACAACATTTGGTGGCAGTGGAGGTTATTCCTCTGGCTACCAAAATTCTGCAAGTACTAATACTAACAGTGTTTCTTCTGGTGGCTATCAAAATACTGCAAGTGCGTCTACGAATTCAGAGACAAATGCATATCGTGCACCTGGAACTAGCAATTCCGGATTTACTTTTTCTACTTCGGCATCTGCGAATTCTAACAATTTTGCTAACAACAACAATAACAACATTAATAACGGTGCAGCAAATAACATAAATTCTCAATACGCAGCTCCGTCTAATAACATCAATAATGTTGCTGCTACAAACAATATAAACACGCAATACGGTGCTCCTACCAATAACATAAATACACAATATGGTGCCCCCACAAACAATATAAATACACAGTACGGGGCACCTAATAACAATAACTTTAACAACGGTGCTGCTTCAAATATTAACCCACGTTTCGGTGCAGTGTCTAATAACAATAAATTTAACAACCAATTTAACAGCGGTAACGGTGCTGCAACCAACAATATCAATACCCAATATGGGGCACCCACGAATAACATAAATACCCAGTACGGAGCACCCACTAATAATATTAATACAGAATACGGTGCCCCGACTAACTTAAATACAGCTTACGGAGCTCCCTTAAGCAACAACAACAATAATTTCGGAGGGGGATCTTCCACAAATGTGAATGAAATTAGTTTGACCTATAATAACAACAATGGTTTCAATTCCGCAAGTAGTAATCGAGCAAGCCACAGTCGGGCGTTTAATGGACGAGGATCATTTTCTTCAGGGAGTGGCACCAGCAATTCTATCGCAAGTGCCTCATCGTCATCAGTTAAGAACACTGGAAAAAATAAAATTGGATTCGCTGTCTCAGCCTCGACAGGGAATAGACAAATAGTTGCATCCGCATCTGCCTCTGCAGGATCTATGGCAGCGGCCTCAAATAATAACGCACAGGCTGCATCCTCAAGTTTTGGAGGCTACCCTGAAGCTTCAGCTCCAGCTCCTAGTAATCAATATGGAGCACCTAGTAACCAGTACGGGGTTCCAAGTGGGCCCTATCCAGTTAGCTTTGATAATAATATCAACAACAATAATAACAACATTGGGGAATCTCGACCCATATTTGCAGAAACTCAGAATAGTTTTAGTACAGGAGCGGAAGGATATCCTGAAGGCCCTTATCCAGGGAAAGGAGTAGCATCCTCTGTCTCAATTACAAGACGTCCTTCAGCTATCAGACCTGCTGTAAACCAAGAAACAGGATATACATACACGGAGGAAAAGGACGAAGAGAAAGCAGGAAGTGGTTTGGTAAGTAGTAACGGGTACAGAATTTTCTGTGCATCAAAGAGTAATCCTAATTTGTAATCTTTATTTTCCTATAGGGAATATTAACAACAATTTCAAACAAATTCGAGGCAATTAAAGATTCAGTCAAATCTGTCAAGAAAGCCGCAGCCAGAAAAGTGGCTTCAAAAATTGAAGGGGTCGGCACAGTTTTCAATGCCATTGCCAAAAGTCTTGCTGGATTTATTATAGGAGTATCAAGTGCATTTTAGATTCACAATTTAATAATTTCAAGACTTTTACAGGTAATCATTCGACTTCTTTGCATTCTTCCATGAAAATATATTTCCTAATACATTTGTATTGTGTAGAGCGGAAAAATAGCAGCAAGATTAAAATCAGTATTCCAAGTTGTATCTACTTCTTAAGGAAAAGTACAACAAAAGAGGACGATCATAATTTTCCTCTACACTCTGCGTGCAATGATGCTAAATTTTTGAGATTGCTTCTTCCAAGACCTGTCTCCTAATCTGATTGTGTACTTTAAACCAGTACAAATGTTATATGAAATGTTCTCCGTTCTCCCTATGTTATGCATAGCTGAATCCAGGATGGACATTTCAAATTCTCACATAACTTTTACAGTATTGAGTGTCCAGTTTGGTTGTGCATTTTTTGAACTGTGAACGAATCCATTTTGAATGATGATCTTAAAGCGCACAGTGAATAAATGTGGTGTCGTAACTTGAATGAAGGATTATGAAGATTGAATGCCAGTGCAAGATAGTTTGTGTTCAAACAAAAGTCAAGCTATATTCTCCTGAGAACTGGAAATGGATGTGTTGATTTTCCCTGCATTGAAAATTTTGCAGAATGTAATGTGAATACTATGACACTTTATATAAGGTTGTTATCGTATTTGCATACAGTACATCTTATGTGAATGCAAAAGCATGGAAAATTCTTCTAGTTCCAATTCCAACTCCAACTGTTCCAACTTCCGTGTTTTATGTGTGTAATTAATTGTTACTATGTTATCGGCATGTTTAGCATTTGAGTGTCATTTTTTGAGTGATGAATGATGACAAACGGTTTATTATGATTTGTAATCTAACAGGTTGCAATAATTATCAAAATCCCGGTATATTAGTGTTTACGTCTGTGCAATTATTTGTGTGGGATAATGTATGATTTTGTGTTGGTGGTATACATAGTATACAGTATTGTAAGTATGCAGTTTTACGTGCAATTGTGTACGTTTATATTATGTTACCTGTCATAATAATGTGTGATTTTGACAAGGGAAGACTGTTTTAATATTTGTGAGAGAGTGTAATTATTTTTAGGATTTATTTATATGACCCATTACACTAATATAATGTACTATATGTATATAACTTAAACCATTGCGTATAGTTTACCAATAGATTTAAGGAAATCACGAAGCAAATAAATAATTTTGTATTAATGAGATAAAGAAGCCCCATTTTGATCTTACAAGTCTCTGTTATGATAAAATTAGTTAATTTTTTATCAAATCTAAAGTATTTTAAAGATGTTTCTTATAAGTAGACGTGCATAAAATGCAATGCAATAAAAACCTATGTTTGACCATCTTAAGCACTTAATTGACTGTAATTAATGGAAACCTTCAAAGTAGCTGCGTTTACCTAAATTACAATTTAAAAGCTGTATAATAACATTTTACATAATATTGACCGTTTAGTTCACTAACAATAATAAACATTACCAGATCAAAATGGACGACCTATTTACAAATGCAAATGGTACTTTCTTTAGTAAATTGCAGAAAATACTATAGAAGCCTTTCCTCCAACGTGTATAAGCATATATACTTAGATACATGACATGCTAACTAAAGGTCAGCAAACTTCGACTAATGACGCTTTAAAGATATGCGTGAGGCCAGAGAGGACTTACTTTTAAAAATTTCAAAGTGGATAGAACGCACGAAGGCGGAGAGAGTGCAAATGCACAATGGCCATAGTTATGTGCACGTACGTTTATTGTTAACCCAAGTCAGCATACATTTACATTCAATAAAAATCAATACTATAGAAATCAAATTACCAGAAAAGTTATCTCTATATCTGCCCGCAAAGTTGTTTTATGTGCTATATAAATGATTGAAGGACAGGACAACTTCAAATAGTACTTATATTTACCATTAACAGTAACGTTACTAATAGTTTATTTAAAAATTAGTTAGTTACACTTATCCAATAATGTAGAAGCTTTTCACATAACTCTAGTTAAACTTAACTCTAATCATTATTTCTCAGGACATTTTTATCTATATCTTTTTAGTAGTTAATTTTACAGAAGAAAACCTGAAACTCTTTACTACAGCGTGTGTCCATTCCAATTTTGTTATCCAAAATATAAAATATCCCGTAGAAACATAACGTTTATATATGGACGTACTTTTCCTGCATTTACTTACTGTATCCTTCAATTTACCCTATGCTGAATCCCGACTGAATCAGAGTACTGATTTCCAATTTTCTTATTTAGCCTGGGTATAGCGCTTACATGTATTTTAGACTACCACTAGGTAGCACTTTTGTTGAAAATATTTTTAAAGTAAATGCTAGTTGACCAATCATAACTTCATAATTATGAGTTTGAAGTTCTGATTGCTATTAAACTACCTAAATAGTGTACATAGGCACTTTTTCTCATTTGAATAATGTATCTAGTACACAATACAGCGGTTAATTACTGTTTAAACAACTAAATGTGTAACATTTTACATTATTTAATATTATAAAGTGTGTTTGCATATGAAACTTTATGAATTGCACCTATATTTACCTAAGAATAAAAATTGCATCATAATATGTGCATTAATTAAATACATCACAGTTTTAACATCGTAACCATAATATTGAAACTATTCTTATCTCTCTGTGTAGAATTGTGTTTTTAATCATAATTTCTACTCTAATCATAATATATATCTCATTAGTAGGGTAAACAACATAAGTAGCTGAAGTATTCCCTCACCTACAAATAATAAAAGTGAATTTACTACTAAATATATAGCTAACAGCTTAATGAATTGTTAGCTTTTCCCCTTTTTGTCACATTCACATAGCACTTTATTTATTGAATTGCGATTTGCTCTTAAGCTATAAAATGTCATTACACAAAGTATACCGTAGCATACTTAAAAATAGTAAGCAGGTGTTACAAAGGCATAAAATACTTGCAATAATAGAGAATCTCATAGTAAACTTTAAGTAGCTTACGTTATAGTTAGCTAACGAGTGTGTAAGTTAATATAGTTTGATGTTCTGTTTGTAGCTACAGCTTACAGGAAATTGTCATGTTTGTAGGTACAGCAGGCTTCTTGATTATTGATGATAAAACAGCCCGCTTATTACAACAAGCATGTTGGCAGCAAAGTAATATAAGTCTCCATTAAAATATAACCATTCCCCAGTTCCCTACTAAATAATGCTTATTATTGTGTATTTTGTCATTCTAATGTAAAACGGTAGTAGTAATAAGTATTTGTCTACACAATTAAAACACAAAGGTAAATAAATATATATGTAGTACTGTTTTACATACTCTGTATGTATCTGACATTTGTTCTGCTCAAACACATGCAAAATCCAAGTGACCTGTCTAATAGCACACACAATTGCATTGAAATTTCAATGTAAAATACTAAGGTGTGTATCCGTGAGAAAATTGGATTCATGCAAGTATTAATACAAACAAATCAGCATTAATTAACTGTGCAATATATCACTACATTATTTACTACTTGAATGACTTACGAGTAGCTATAGCTAGGGACTATCTTTTATGTTTGTATAGCTTTACGGGATATCTATGCAGTGTGTACTGCAATGAAAGTTGGTTTCTAAGTTAATTGATTTAGAAGAAGATATAAATACGCGTGTAAATGCACAAAAGCGTACAAGTGCAAAAACAGTGTGCAAACGTCCATCCGCACTCCGCATGCAATCTTTTTATTATTATTCTTATCACAGTATACCTACCTATATGACTTTGTTACGCAATTACTATGTTCTGATCGCGCATTACTGACATTACAGTTTAAATGCGTAAACTTACTTAGATATGTTAGATGTTACACATGCTATACATTAAGCTGCAATTTAAAGATAGCTTCTGTGTAAAAGTAGAAAAAATTTACGGAAAACTTCACTTAATTGCGAAAAATATAATGCATATGAATATGAAGCTATATGTATTATGTATTCCTATACTATTTATGTATACAAGCTTCAACTAATTAAATCTTATTAGTAACAATGCTCACTATCAGCAGCTAATAAACTAAGTTTCGTTTTCGTTGTGGGAATATTATGATAAGGTACGGAAATCATTATTGAATAATATTTGCGCAATATATCAATTACAGAAGCTCATAAGCAATGAAATATAATTATTTAGCTAAGTAATGCCTCTAGGTGCAATCGAGAAACTTTTCTTCTATTTAAACACAATTCATTTATTCATTACTGAACAGTTGTCATTTGAAGTTAAGTTGAAGACAAAGACATAATGGGTGTGCTTACAGTGAAAGCGATTTTGGGGCTTTCAGTTCTTTTATTGTTGTGTCTAATTTTTGTATCGGCAGAAGAATCAAAAGAAGTTGAACAGGTAAGCTTGAGTAAACATAATTTCTATTGAACACATGTTAATGGATTATCTACCTGTAATAGGTTTAGAAATTAATTATTTAGTTCCCCCATTATAGGTTGTAGAACGGACGATAAATCCTTTCGAAAATGAATTGGACGATGTAGAGCTTGCATTGAAATTACGAGACATTCTAACTAAAAATGCTGAATTTTACAAACGAAGCATGTTTCATTCTAGACAGGTTTCCTTTTTACACAAATTACAATTATAATTGATGACCATTGTTTAAACAATTTCTTGATTGATTACAATTATCATAATTTTACAAAAATTATCACTTGTCTAATTAAGAAACGGGGCAGCGGCGGTAGCAACGGTAAAAAGAAGGGTGGCGGGGGCGGAATTTGGAAGAAAATTAGTAGAGGAATCCAAAAGTTTACAAATCATATCAAAAAAACGAAACAAAAAATAATTCGCATTATCCATGGTAAGTAATGAAAATGATTAAAAACGAATACGGTACTCATTAATTATATTTTGTAGCAATGTAAATTAGTTAGCGTTACACGAGTCTTCGTTTGCCTTCTGAGGTGAGAGGGTGTCGGTCTGGAGCTCTCCGTGGCTTGCTCTTAGTAGAATAGTTG
>JAQFYC010004380.1:0-17371 GCA_034694165.1 Tomocerus mixtus | reverse complement strand
ATTTTCTACCTGCTCTGACCGTTTTACCCTTTCAAAAGTATCAGCTTAGGATTACGGAGATAATCGGCACAGTACCATGTAATAGATAGGAGGATGTACATGTATGTAAGTAGGGTCTACTTACCACTTACGTTCGATCTGGGGAAAGTAGGTATGTATATGTATTGTATTGCTAGGCCAGTGTACGTATGTATATGTACATAAGTGTATTATGCAAGTAGCTACTACGTAGCTGTCTCTAAGTACATGGTGGTGTCTTGTCTGTCACAAGTGTATTGAATTCAGTAAAACTGGCTCTGGGTTCACTTCCTCACAGTTACAGTACACTAGCATGCCATGCCGGTTGACTTGAGTTGGCTTGGGCTTGGCTGGATGAAGAAAAGAATTTGTAGTTTGGTTGTAATGTGTTTTAGTGGAGGAGAAACTACCGTCTATCGGATATTAGACTAGATGTATGTATATATCTATGTATTATCCCTATATGCATACTAATAGGAATATATAAATAGAGTTAGTACATATATAGTAGCAGCAGTAGAGTAAAAAGAGAAAGAGGCTTGTTAGAAGGAGAAAGAGAGAGTGAGTGTGGTGACTGGAGAAAAGAGATTCAGCAAGACAGATATTGTCGAGCAAATGTGTCTTGTATGGTGGTACCGTGTGTAGTCATCTGTTCAGTTGGTCATGATCCTTGTTCGTTCGTGTGTCGAGTGTTGGGTATATTTTCAATTTGTGAAGAAAAATAGGCTAATAAGTACGACATAATAGAAGACATTTTATCCGAACAGTTCCCCGAAAATATTGGGTCCATTTCATCACGAGCAAGAATTTAGCTCCATTTTCTTCGCTCCTCTTTGGCTTCCCAGTGTCTTTCTTCTTGTCGCTAAAACTTTCTCTGGGTGTCGTCCGCCCTGTATAGGGATACTGATTTTACTACATATAGGTTGATGGTGATGGTCCTCTTGGTATTTCTATGATGATATTACTATTACTATATATGAAAATGTATGTATATTACATAATATCAATTCTCCTTCCTGTTTGTAAGTAGATGATGATAGTGTACTGTAGTGCAGTATAAGTAAAAGTAGTAAGGAGTTGTAGGAGTATAGGAGAAAAGTACAGCCAACTCTGTTGTCGTCTTCTCTACTGGTTTGGCTAGACTGTACAGTAGAGATACTTTCCTCGTGTTGTTGTGTGGGTAATGCTTGTGTTATTGTGTTGTATTGTCGTGACAGGAATGGAAAGTGTTTTCCATTAGCGAAATTGTGGTCATAAATTTTCCTCGAGCTACGTCTTCCTGGACTGATATATTCCTCCGATTTAACCCGATTTATCGCTACGCGTTTTTGGATGTTCCTTAATACAATTTCCAAGTCTCATCCTCTGTTTGTTTCACTCCTCATTCACATCCCCTTCATCTTGGCAGCGGAGTCGAGCCTTCTCTCAACTGAATAGCCCAATTTTGATGTGCGAAATGTGCTATTCTCCCTTCTCCCATGACTTTCCTTTTACGAGCTTTCCACTTATGTAGCTCGGCCAGATTCGAATTCTCTAACTGCTCCAGCAACACCACCACCACATCAACTTACACTCTAAATACTAACTACATACTATCTACATACACTCTCCACGTTTACCCTTCAACGTTAAGTGTATATCCAACTTGGTTCCTCCTATACATAACATTGAACTGAAACTGAACTCATTTCAACTAAATTTGACTCAACGTGTGTGTGTGTCTCTCTATACTACAATATACTACATATAGCCAACTAGCATAATATATACAAAATGCCATGCCCACTTACTATTTACCTTACATCACATCACATACATAGACATACGTTGAAACCTAATGCTTTTCTACAAGAAGTATTTACTACAGATCATTCCAGCTATAGAGAATACCTAATACTTTATATATCGTTTAAACTCATGCACTTTTCTCATATACGATAGTAACCAAACCAAGTATGCATAGTATGTAAGGTATGTAGCTAACTGTGTATGTAGATCTCTAGCCGAATCCATTGCAACTTTCCATCACATCATCCTCATCCCATCTCACGCTCCTCTTTCTCTCACATTCACAACAATCAGTCCAAGTTAGACGGAGCTAAACTTTTCCCCTTCCATCTCCGTACTCCATACTAGGGCTACGTATGTACATATATTTGTCCAATATTAGCCTCATCTCTCCAATTGCATTTAACACAGAGTCCAAATGCAAACAAACACACACGTTTGGGCTACTGCATCTCCCCATAACTACATTATGTACATACATACATACTACAAATACAATAGCTAACAACCCAACTAAAAACAAACTCAACTCGGTGTAATTCTTTTATAATGCTCGTGCCATGCCATAATATAGATAGATGTTTGTGATGTGTGAGTTCACATTCGCATCATATGCATATCATGAGCACACAATCAGCACACTTCCATTATGCATCACTGATACTTAGGAAGGATGATGATAGAACAGAACACAGGATTCTGAATGAGTGAGCGAGTTAGTAGATGCATACGTACGTAGTAGTTACACTTTTACACTTACATTTTAAATTACAAAGTACGGGACTTTGGGATGGGAGATAGGACTGTCCCCTATTTACTCTCGAAAGCTTGCTACTTACTTTTCGTTAGATATTTCACTCTTTTGTGTAGTGAATGTGTATGTATGTGCATTAGAAATGGATAATGTGCTTTAGTGTTACTTTACTTCACATTCAGAGTACACACAGCTCAGTAGTAACAGCAACCTCGGCTCTGAATCACATAACAGTTCAGCTCAGTTTTCTGTTTGCTCTGACATCGGCAAACCAGCATCCTCTTCCTTTCTCCAAAGTTTCTCTTCCCACTAAAATGCATACAGCCATAAAACACTTTCGGGATTCTATATCTGATGTATATAACTATGTAGTGTCAGGTACGGAACTAAATCATTTATAATATAATTCTATATAATATTTAGTTCATACATCTTGTATTACATACTATATATGCAATGTTAGCAAAACATAATACTAAGTATATGCTAATAAATATAAGAGTAAGACAAGCCAAGGGATCCAAGATAATAATGTGGTATGTGGCCATGAAAGATGCTTATACAGATATAGGCCATCATGTATTAGTTAAGTAGCGTTGCCGCTATTTATCTATGTAGACTATCTATAACTGCAAATGTAAGGGCACCAGCTACATTTATTACGTAGCGTAGCATATAGGTATATCTACAATAATCTACATATTGCATAGCGAAGTGGATATCCTACTTAAGTATATAAGTAATGGAGGATGGCTATAGTAGATATATTTACTTTAAGTAAACTAGCTAGTAAAATTCATTTATGTATAGTCAATAGTAAATTGTATAGAGGATGGCAAATGGAAATAAACACGATAGAAATCCAGTATGCGTTGTATCTGTGTATATTTTCCAAATTGTGTTCCTTGTATTTGTATCAGTACACATACATATACACATACATAGAGAGCCGAGGCATGAAGGTCTCCTCCTGAAACACTTTCTTTCTCCATCTCTTTCAACTCTCACATTTCTCACACTTTCCCAACGAGGCAGTAAGATAGAGGAGGAAGGCAAGCGAGCGAAACCAACATTCCCGCACTATTCATATGTGTGGCATGTTTAATTTATAGCGTTAACATCCTCCTATGCATAACAGTTATCAGAACATATTGCATTCCTTTCTGTGAAATATGCAACATCCTTTTCTACTGTTGACTGTATTTATGTTTCTGTCTGCATTCATATTTATCTTTTATCTATGCATTCACAATGTGGAGTGGAAGAGGATGAGCTAGCAGCTAATGTACCTAAATGTTATATATACAACATAACCCTACAAATCTACTTAGCTGAACCAATATAATGCACTCCACTGTCACTCTCTCATGTAAAATACATGAGAGTGACGGTGACGCAGCCACATGCAGCTTTCCCACTTGCATATTATGTATTTAAATCCTTTGCCTGCTGATATTTTCAAAAGAATTGCTAATGTTACATAGCACCATAATATCTGTTCTATCACTATCCTATCATGTGATACATACATACGTACATCATTATTTATGTACAATTAACACTCATATCTACCATCCAGAGCCATTTCAATTGCCATTTAATGTATAACTTATTCTGTTGTTCCTATATCATAGCATATCACGGATGAATGGCTTATTTTATCTCCTTTTCCACAGACACTCGACACATGTGGACTGTTTTATTGCTCTCAAACAGCCAAAATGTTGTGTCGCAAATTGTCACAGTTGCACATAATAGTATAATGTTTCTACACAATGTCCTTGCAATTTAAAATCTAGGAAGCTTACAACTTGCACCAAATCAGTAGGTAATAACGTAGAATACCAACTTTCCACTCTATATCAATTTGTCACTGATAACACTTTCAACTACCATCTACATTCGCTAATAAATAACTAATAAATTTTAATTTACACATTCCATTACAATATCAGCATTCTTAAATGATTTGTCACTCTATTGTAAATATATTGCTCAGGGTTCGGGCTCCTCTAAATTCAAAATTACATTTGCAGATAATGGATGGTGTATTCACAGTGTATTGTACATTAGTACTGTACATTAATAATATAATATAGTTTTAATATGTCTAGCCCTATTTATAGAAGAAACCAAATATCTATCCATTATTATTAGAATATTTTATTGCTTTGTAGAGCACCCATTAAAAATCACGAAACAATACAGTACACTTATTATACATAACTTTGTGCTACTTATAAACAATATACAATAGAACTGCAATTAGAAGAGCGTGCTTCAACTAAATTAATATCACAAACCCTCTTTTAATAAAAATGACAACTAAAATTAAACAAATGAGTCAGGAGACGTGCTGTTGAAGGATTATGACATGCATGTTAATTATGCTGCGACAAATGCATTACAATTCTACTACTTTGCTTATTTAGTTCCAAATAGTAGGTATGAAGTGATGTAAAATGAGCTCTTTATGAAGTACCAAGTTCCAACTCAGAATAACTAAGTAGTTAATTAGGACGTTGACGTACTTTGTGTCCATTCATAACTCTAAATATACATACGTAAATAGAAAATGACTATAATTACAATATTACTTGAAGCTCGAATGCTTACAAGTTTTGCTACTCTCCTTTACACTTCCATTGGCATGTCAGTTGCATGCATTCTATTTATATAAATAGGTAATTAACATTAGTAAAGGGAATATTATTTAGAATTAAGTTAAATGTATATCTGTAGTGTAGGATTGTAGGTTGTTGGCATTTACGTAAGTAGTACGATATAATATTTAAGAATACAAAACGTAATATTTATAATATTCTGAGATAATAAAAGAGATGTGCAAATGAATAGTGTTGGGTATGTCATGCCGTGTCACTTGCAGTGGGTTTGATGGCAAAAGGAGATGGGTGATGACGATAATGATATTTAAGATAAAATTGAGCGAAAGAGATAGTGAGACTTAGGTTTACGTAATGTAAGTGAGCAGAGATATTCTCCCTTTCTAGTTAGGATTAGGTGAGTGAAATAGTGAATGCGTAGCGTAAGGAATCGTAGAGAAGACTAGAGGATGTGTAAAGTAAGAAGGAGGAAACAAGATGTTGATGTCCTTCCAGATAAGAGTGAGAAGACGGAAGCACTCTGGATTGAGTAGAAAGATATAATAATGGGATAATGCTTCGGAGAGAGAAGTCGTAATGCAGTTAGAGTTAGAACATACTGTTATAGTTATGTGTTATGGTGTGTGGGGATTGCATTATTGGCGAGGACGGGGAAAGTTAAATGTTCTGAATGAGTTGAGTGACTCAACTCAAGATAATTTCCGTGGAGACTTAACTTAACTAAATATAGGTGCCTTCCTCTACTGAACATTATGCATAAATATAAAGAAAAGGGGCTTTGGTACCTATAGATTCTAAATGCTAACTGTCTTGTCTCGTCTGAAGATTATGCTGTGGAAAGGAGAAGAATAGGAATCATACATAAAGGATGACGATAAGAAGAAGATTCTACTTCTACTATATACACAGACATAATATCTTTTACTATTTACTTACGTACGTTTACGTTTGTGATAGTTGACTTACTTACTTACGTTACGTTAGGTATAATGGGACATTATTCAGTTTAGTTATCAGCGGGAGGCAAACGGATATCTATTAACTATCTAATGTAGGTAGTAGGTATGTAAATATTTAGCTATGACCTTATAGAATAATAATGGTTGATATTCTACATTCTACATATTTGAGGGTGATATGGTGCCAGTAGTATGTATTATATTGTAGGTATTCCATTTTCTTGCATTGACTTTGGCTCTTTCTCGTTGGCGTTTCGTTGCGTTGATGAGAAAATTAATGTGAGTGAATGAGTGAGAGAAATAGAGGAGAAGTTAACGAGGCTTTAATTGCTTTATTTGTTCGCATCCTTCATTATTCATTAATTTCAGTTGCTAGAGTTGAATGTTGAGGGAAAGTGAGGGGAACTCATTGAGTTCATGCTTCAGCTCATTGTGAGTGAGCCTCTGAACTAAACTGATGCTCTTCTTTACTCTCTAACTTCCTATGCTTTGACTTGGCTTGGCTGAATTTAGCTGAAATGAACTGACTTCAATCTAATGTAGGCAGTATGTAGTAGTAGGTTACCTACTCTTATACTTAATATACCTACAGCTACGTCACTAGTAAAATAAAGTAAAGTAAGTCTGTCTGTCTGTCCAAGTGTAACCAAATTGAACAGAGAGAGAGAGAGAGATAGAGAGAGGAAGATGCAGGGAAACCAACTCGTAGTAAACTAATACATGTGCATGTCTATATTTGAAACGACTCCAATTTGTAGACACACCTTTGAAAAGTGAGCATAGTGAATAGTGAGGCTGAGGCCAGGCCAGGCAATTCACTAACTCTAACTCACTTCAGTTCACTCCAGTCAGTCAAGTCAGCTATCTACTATCATGCCATACGATGTCATACCAATGCCATAGCATACCACCAACTCGACTCAACTCAAGCATTCCCTTGACATTCCATAATGTTCATCTGCCGTACTTGTGTCTTACAGCTTAACTAAAATTGACAAATTTTGACTTGCTTCCTTCGTGGAACGAATCCTTCCCTTTTACTTTGCCTTAGTCTTGGCTCAAAATATCTTGTACTTTATGTGTACACTACTTAGCTTATATATTATATTATGTAAGTACATACTACTCCTACTTACTTACTTATGTAGCATAAATAATACAACTGTACGACTGTACCACACTACACCACATCTTCACTTCATACACATAGTAGTACACATGTAGAGAGATATCCACTTTATTTTTGTCTATTTTTGCATCTACTTACATAAAATTATATATATTATTCGTTATAACATGGTGTGAGTGACTTGAATGACATGAAGCAATATAATGTACTAAATGTACAGTAAGTTAAGTAACTACCCAAATACCTACTAGGTTTACTTTAGCTACACACGGACCGTTAACGTTAGTCTTAGTCTAGGCAGTGCCATTCCAATCTCAATCCTTTGAAATGAACTCACTAAACTCTGTCTATTTGTCTTAACTTAATGTAGGCAACTACTTACATTTACTTCAGTTCAACGTTCAACTGACTTGACTTGAGTACATATAAGCATACATACATTTGAGAGACGGCCTGGTGTCTGACGCTTTACTTTTACTCTTGAATGGGGACTTCCCTCTATATAGGTATGTAACTTAAGGGTGTAAGAAGTCTATATATACATAGGAAGTCTATCTAATTGTATATGTACAACACAGAAGGTCTATTAGATACTTGGGCTTCCGTTTTTTAGGAATTTTTGTTGTTCCTGGTATATATTATGTTGGTGAGTTCGTTACCTTATATTTTGCTTGCGAATAGAATAGTGTAGTTTTAGCTACTTACTCTTATGCAGACTGACAAGCTCTGACAAGAGAACGCACTCTTAGACATTACACTCTCTTAGTCTTAAGTACTAGCTATTAGAGTTACACTAGTAGCTCCTCACTCTCACTTCAGTATTGCTGAAATAGTGAGTTCAGTTGAGACAAGTCTTGTACGAACTCTTATTTAAGATTAGTCACTAGTCACACAAATCTCCCGGAAGTGTGTACCAACAACACATGCAGTGTACTGTGTGTATATTGTGGGTTCCCTTACCTTCCTTCTACTAATAATGTGCCGTGCACGACCTTAAATATCAAGAAGATGCCTTGTGTGTTATACAGTGCGTGGGTGCGTAAGGAAGAAGAGACAAAAAGCAAAACACATAGTAATAAATACAGTTACATTACAACTGTAAGTGACTAATCGTAAGTAAGAGTTCTAACTTAGTGTCTATGTCTACCGAGCACAAGGTGCTGTTAGTAAAATAATATAAATATATGAATGAATTTATGTATGTAATATATGTATCTACAACAAACAGTAAATGTTCTCCAAGGAGGAAAGTAGTTACACGCATATATATATTGTTTACTTTGTGTGTTTTGGGTAGGTAGGTGGATAAAAGCTTTTCTAGTGTTCCGTGTTGAGGAAAGAGATGCAATATTAGGGTGGGATGAGTTAGTTGTCTGTGGCATGTTGCAAAGCAATGTTAAATGCACAAGTCCAACTTGTGCAGCGAATGCAATATTAAAGAAAGTCAAATAAAGGGAGGAAGTGAGGAAGGGAAACTATCCTACTATCTTAGAATTCTCTAGTACGGTGTTTGTTGTAAGCTAAGCAAAGTAAAGTTCGTAAGTGTGTAGATGTAGATGCACGTCTTCTTAGTAAGTGTAACTAGTATACAAAATAGATGTATGTAAGTAAAGTGGGTGTCATGTAATGTTTACGACAGATACGTAAGTATAGTTACTTAGGTTAGATATATAGATACAAAATACAAAGTGCTCTGTATTCTGTATGTAGAGATAGAGATATAGAGATGCGATGTAAAGTAAAGGAGGAACGAAACGAAATGTTGAAGGAAGAAGGAAGGAAGAGGAGGCAAAGATGAAAACTGTCTGCTACTTAAATGTATACAGTATACAGAACTCTGTGTATTAAGTAGATGCTCTCTCATAACTAACTTACTTCTTTAGCTTAACTCTTTCGTCTTTCGTGTGTGCGTATCTGTATGTATGAATGAGGATGTTTCTTAAGCTTGTAAGTATTAGCAGTGGTAGAATAATATATAAATATATCTTCGCAAATACCTACTACAGTAGAAGACGTTTCTCTGTCGGAGGAAGAAGACTACTAGAACTAAATAAGTCTAAAGGCTAAGGCTCAGTTGAGTCAGTTGTGTTATAAACTACGTCTTTGCGTGATTAACGATTCGAGGAGGTTTGGGCCTATGTGGAAGCTATTTTTCCACGCTGGTTGTGAGTTATGAGTTTTGACTTGGGCAAGCCATGTTCCCAACGCTTAATCAAGTGTCGACTGACTCCGCCAACTTTGTCTATTAAAACAAACTCAAAGAGGAAAGTTGAATTGGTGACTTATTTGTTTGTGCAAAAGTCAGTTGGAGAGAGCAGAGAGGAAGAGTGCGATAGTCCACATCTACGTCCTCATTTATTGGTTTGTCTTTCTGCCATGTCTTCCTCTCTACAAGATTGAGATAGATAGTTTTCAACTATTGTTTAGATCGGTGACTTGACTCCACTTTCCTTCCCTTCCCGTGCCCTCAGCAGCCTCAGCCTGCCGAAGATCACTTCTCTTCCTTTATTTGATTCAGCTAAATACATACTCACTCACTCACTTACTTATACTATCAAATACTTATATAAGTGACAATAAGTTTGTATTTTTTAAGGTTAGATTGTTAGATTGTTAGATGTATGGGAGATAGGCGAAGGTACCTCCTCTAACTAATATATTAAAGCACAAGTTGAAGTAGGTATTATACCACACACAATATTATCACTATTAGTGTCGCTATATACTCAGTTTATATATATTTAGATATATTACTATCCATTTAATACCTATGCTTACCTACTAGCTAAGCTACATATTATAGACAGAGAGGAAACCGTTAGATATTATTACAAAATTGCCTATAAGAAATATTAGTATAGAAATAGTAATACCATTTACCATTATCGATGCTGCTACCATCTATTTAAGTGAAAACTGCTCACTTACTTATTTTTAGTCTGTTCTAATACTACCAAATAGTATTATGCATATAAACATTGTTAGCTATCTGTATATCTGCGTGCACGAAGAAAATAAAAGAGAAATAATGGTAATGTGCATATATTTTTAGAAAGGAAAGTTACATTGGTGTGATAGACACTGAACAGTGAACTGAAAAGGTCACAGTCATAGTAAAGCAATAAAGAATTTAAGTACTTAGCTATAGTTGGGGACGATTATTGTATTTGTATTGCATACAAGAAAGATATATACAGATAGTGTACATAAATACATTAAACATTACCAAGCAAATACACTCTTCAAACAGTATTCCTTTTAACGAAGTGTATTATATTGGGGAATGAAGATAGTGCAGAGAGTAATAGGGTAGTGGATAGGATACGAGATCAGAAGGAAGGAACTCGAAGAAATTCGAAAATAAAGGAATGAAAATGGGAGGAAAGAAAGTAAAGGGAAAGAAAAGTCGAGGAAAGTAAGTATTCATTCCTTTTCCTTAGGTTTCTTCGTTTCGTTGTCGGTTTGTTATGGAATGGCATGGTATGGCAGTGAAAACAGAAAGTGAGCAGAGGAGGACGAGGACGAGAGTCCTTCCTTCGTACGGATGAGGAGGACTAGAAAAGGAAAAAAGTCATATAATTCCCAGTGCCAAGCCAGAGTCAGACTTCCATTTCATTCTAGATTCTACATAGTAGACTATGTATGTATGTGTATGTAAGAGTAAATAGTTGAGTTCAGTTTCATTCTGCTCCATGCTCCTGTTCTATGTAATGTAATGCAATGTAAAGTAAAAGTATAAGGAACTTTAGTTTGGTTGGCCTGGCCTGGTCTGGCCTGGGTTGGTTGACGGATCCAGGGCCAAGCCAAGCCAGAGAATAAGAGAATAGGGCAGGGAAGGAAGAGAGAAAAGAGAGAGAGCTAATAGCAGAGTAGTACAAAGGATAATGAGTCTTAGTTGATGAGAATGAGAATGAAAAGAAAAATCCCTCTTGTTCCACGCTCTGTTTCTATTGCTAATCCGAAATCAGAATCTTGTGATGGTTAGTTGATGATGGGTAATGAGTGACAAAGTCTCCTACTGCTTTCTTCCTAGTAGTCCCCGTCTCCTTCTATCTACAAACTCGCCATTCCCATCATCGTCTCAGATTACCCAATTTCCTTTTCTCCCTCTTTTCCTCCTCATTGTAATTCCATTCTAACTACACCCTATCTTAACTATACATTATCCTTAACTATAGAGTATATCTGCAGATTACTCCTTTATGTAGTTAGATGCTATTATTGGCAGAACCATTCGGGGAAATAAACCTTTTACTTACTTAGGTTAGTCTTCCTTTTACCATTTACTACATTCAGAGTTCCCTACCTAACTATTTTGGATCTGGACTAGTACTAGGACTAGGAGGTACTTATATATTATCTAAAGGCTAAGCTAAACTAAATAACTAAATTGCTAGCAAGGACGTTCATATATCTATCTGTATACATACACATATTGTACAAACACAAAGACTCCTGCTCCTGATAAATGGATTTGTATGCATTATACTAAAATATATCTAAGGATAAGGATAATGTGTAATGTGTACACAACACACACACATGTAGTATTATGTGTGTATGAATGTATGTATGTAGAGATAAGTAGAGTACATAGGTAGTTAGATATAGAGAGTGATACGTGTTGTGTTGTGTTGTGTCGGGCCAAATCTCCATTTGGTTTCTCTGTGACTGTCTCTGCGACTCATCCCGCTGTGCTCGGTGTTGTTATTTACGCCGGAATGGCGGTGAGCTGAGGCTGAACCGGGAGCGAGGCAGTAAAACATTCTCATTCCACAATATCACCAAGAAGTGGCTCTTTTCTGGATAAATGTCCATGCAGTCTCCTTGTTTCTGTATTACTCACTCATTTCTTTACTACTTTTCTCCACCTATTATGCTACAGTGAGCAAATGGCAAATTCAGAGCGCTGCACTACATCTATAATAATTCAAGATGCTCTTATAAGTATTACATGCTACGTGTATGTAGCTTAGCGTAATGTAGAGCCCAGACTCTAGATACATCTACATCCTTCCTAATAAATACTTACTTATTTATACTCTCCATCTCTATCTTAATGTAAATACGGCTCTTAGATACTTATTTATACATTGCAGCTTCCTTGAATTGCATTCGTATAATATTATCTCTATTTGCAACAGCATCCTTTTTTAGATTTTGTCGTTTCCTTTACTTTACTTCGTTTCATTTCATTCACATCCCGTTCATAGCATAAGAATTACACTTTTTATATCATCTGCTATATAGAAAAATAAAAAATGCATAAGGAAAATGGAAAATGCTTCTATGGCCCGGTCTGTCTGAGCTGTGCAAGCGAACTGATATGAATAGAATTGCAATAAGTATAAAAGAAAAGTTGGAGCCGTTTCTAACTGGTGCTGGTGTGGTATGGTACTTTAGGATATTATCACTAAATACTGTATATATTATACTTCTACTATAAAATAATTATATTCCACATAGTATTTACAGATGAGAAGGGCTATATCCACTTATTTATAAAGTTCGTGTAGTAAAATCTCTGCTTTTCTACTTGCTACACAATTGTACGGACTTAATGTATTTTAAGGTACTACTTAAGATCCTACACATTAGCTCTGCTGTTCAAGAAGAACTAACTTAAGTTACTTAACAAAGTTGCGTTGTGTTTTATCATCAGTGTGTTTAAGTTGAAAGTAAAAACTAGTAAAGAAGAAAGTAGTGAGTGTATGTAATGCGTGTGTGTAGCTTAAGCTGTATATAGTCTGTTTTAATATGGTGTAGGGTATTTCGGAGAAAACAGGAGGCCAGGCCGGTCCCAGAGCCCGACCAAAGGAGAGAAAGAAGAGAAATAGTAACACACGGGAAGTAAAGAGAGAAAAGAGAAGAATAGTAGTTTAGTTAGCAGTAGGCAGTAGTACTATATAGTTGGATGACATAAGAGGTTATACGTTCTAGGTTGTGGTAGCAGAGATGAGATAGTGGACTGGAGTAAGAGCTAGAACATAACATAATGTAAGAAATACTGCGAGAAAGAGGAAAAGAAAGCAAATAGTAGACATTGAGGATGGAGTTGTTGGCTGACTGGTCTTTTTCCTTGGATTTTAGCTTTGCTCAATGAATAGTGCATATAGGAAGGAAGCCGGTGGTGACTGGCAAGCTTGTAAAAGGAAAGGAAAGAAAAGGGTTAAGTTTGCTTGACTGGAAGAGAAACGAATCGGACAAACTTTCTCCGGCCTGTCC
The DNA here is from genome assembly GCA_034694165.1 of Tomocerus mixtus. Taxonomy (NCBI): domain Eukaryota; kingdom Metazoa; phylum Arthropoda; class Collembola; order Entomobryomorpha; family Tomoceridae; genus Tomocerus; species Tomocerus mixtus. The sequence continues at coordinate 3,874 of JAQFYC010004380.1, read as the reverse complement.
ATCCAAAGGAGTGGTTTGCTCTGCAGTGCCAAACCAAGCCACTGACTCCTATTCCTATCCCGACTAAACTGGACTCCCTCGCTCTAAAGTAAAACGACACCGTAGATACAGGATCCTGTCCCTGTCCCCAACTCTAACTCTAAATTCAAATATAATCTTACTCTACTGTTACTGAATACCGTAGCAAATTAACTTACCTATCTGTATATGTAATATTATAATGTCTGTCATTCATAATTCATTTCTGATGAAATTATGTGACTTTCAACAGTTTCAAGGAGGTTTAAAATTTATTATGTAATATCTACGGTTTTAATAGAGGATTTACTGTTTGTGTGCATGTATTTTATTTCAGTTGACTGAAAATCTAGATACTGAACTGAACTTGAGCTTATCTCTGTTCTTGATATATAGTAAGGTGGTGTTATGTAATGTAGTAGAGTAGATAGTGGATTGGATTGGGTAGATGTTAAGTAAGTATACTAGTACTGTATATAGTGGTTTACACCCGCGCCCGCCTCCGTTCACTTCCATTGCCTTTCCATGCCGGTTGTGCTGAGAAAAAGTAAAAACCTCCCTTTAGAGAACATACGGACATCACACCACATCAGATCCATACAAACAGAAAGAGAGATATGTATGCACAATATAAAGTGGTGTGGTGTCAGCTCAACTCTTTAAGTTTACTCTACACTTTTAGTTTAACTTGTGCTGTGTGTGTTCTCTTCTCTCGGCTCTGGGATAGTTTTCTGACAGCTAAAGCTAACCTTTCTGTTCAACACAACTCTAGTTTACGTACGTCCACTCAACTCTTCCATCCGATAGCATCACATCACATCAGCAAGGCAACAGAGACGTTCCCCCCAAAGTGTCTCATAATTTTCCTGTGTGGCAAAGACTGGAGGAGTTGTAGTTTCACTCACTTACTTCCTCTATATACTTAATACGTCTCTAATAGCTATTGTACGTATGTATGTGTGTATATCTAACATAATACTATAAAATGCGTCCTATAAATATAGTATGTATCCTTCAAGCCACGCTCTGGCCAGTCCAGATCATATCCTGGAAAAAACTCTGCGATTTCAACTCAAGACAAGATCAGATCAAATTAGACCTTGGAGTCCTTCTTTTTATCTATAGTAACACTATGGGTAGGTAGATAGCTACGTTGATACGTTGATACGTTGTACTTATAATGTAGCACATTATTGACATACTTACTTTACTTTTAAGAGATATACTTTACATTATATAAGGATTTTAGCCTCTTTTACTTTATGTTCAGTCTCACTCCTGTTTTTTTTGAATTCTGCAAGCAACACTGACTTCCATTGACTTGACTTGACTAACTTGACTCAATTCCACTGACTTTTCTCGACTTTGGAAGAAGTGAGTGGTTGAAAATTTGGTCGGTGAGAACATAAGGAAACTTCGTTTAGTTTACTTTCTTTAGTTTACACTGCATACCTACCTTGTTCTGTACTAAGGAGAAAAGACATATTATAAAAGAGTAGTACAGCCAGGCCAGACATTGACTGCTAACACAAGAAGACAAGACATTGACGGAGTTGAGCAGAACATAACAGAACAGAATTCAATTCAATTGAACTGCAAGTTGAGACTTAACGACCTTTTCTTCGCTCAACTCTCAAATGGCTTCTTTTGAATTATAAAGGATAGAGTTATCAACTCACTTGTGTGTCTCCACTATAATATCTACTTACTCACTTACATAACAACCAACATAGTTACAAAGGTACACTCACATACATAGCCCTATGTAATATACTATTAGTAGATACGTACAGTACATACTAGTAACATGCTACTATATGTAAAGCTAAACTAGACATCCTATCCACAACTTTTCTAAATAGTATCGTACTCATGTACTACTCATTTTCTATGTTACATAGTAGGTAATAGTACAAAGTGCAAGACGTGAGCTCTCAGACGAACTGATTTCATGTCAAAATTGTTCTCATCACTTCAACCGTGAATCTCAGGTCCACTTCATTCTAACGTAACATACTCTTACTCAACTACTTACTCTATGCCCTGCTCTGGTCATAGGAAACCATGTTTTATTCCTACGATTGTTAGCTCTTAGCTGAATTGATGGAACTATGCACTTTGTGTGCTGATGCTGTGCTGTGGGTATGCCATTTGCTACCATGATATATTATACAGAGATATACAGCTAAAAAATACATTACCTATAAGTAACCTTAAGTAGAACTACTGTATGTACTTCTATTGTAAGTAACTATTTAACATTAGTTTTCTGCGTGCAAAATACTCAACCTTAAGCAAACCAAACAATTCCATCGAGTATATTCTATCTTACATAAGCATAACTCTAGTATAAAATATAAAGCAAAGTAAATTCCCGTTAAGGTAAATTAAATTTACTTTCCTTGTCATGGTTTTTAATTTACATTTTTAATTTCCTATTTTTGGTCTAAATTCCAAGCACTTAGCTGCTCTTCTACAGTTCCACTTACTTAGCTATTTACTTAATATTTCATAAAGGAAATCAAAGAATTTCATCCTACATATATTATCATGTATGAAATATGATAATATACGAAATCATAAAATCATAGTATAGAAGGGAACATAAGGCATAAAAGAATGTAGATAATAGTGCATTAAAAATGAATGTAGCGTAGCATAGACAGACAAAATGCGCAACATTTTGAATATTTAAAAGTTGTTTGTTTCTTGCCATTTAGTAAATAGCAGACAGAGTGCCCATTAAATTTGCCAAGATTTGTTGTTTAGGAATTAGTGTATAGGGATGTTGATGCTAGGCTATGAGACGTAAGTATCTGTATGCATATTTATGTATACATTTGTGTGTGAATGGGATTTGTAAGAGAAGAAGTAGTATGACAAGTGTTTTCCACCAAGTATGTTTGAAGTTAATGTTATTTCTATTTCGTCTTGTTCTTGTTACTTATTTACCTCAGTGAGCCATAGCATACCATGCCAGGGAGGGCAGACATGCCCACATGCACGATAAACATAGACACTTAAAAACGCACATGAGCCAAGGATAGTGAGCCAAGTGAGGATCGTCTAAAAGCTTTAGCTTGGCCCAGCTTGGAAGGAAAGACTCGACTTCCTACTAAAAATCAAGTTCCTTCATTCCCAAAATGGACATAGTTTAAATATTTTATCAGGCAACTTTCACTGGTGACATTTCTACAAACTATGCTCGTCTCATACCATTAAAACGGTGTATTGTAGTCGTAGATGTACAAGTACTTGAGCAAGTTCCTCTTCTATACATATCCATCCATGGGACTATTATACACACTAAATACATTGAAACTTGTAAGTTTTCTATCTGACTAGACTAGACTTGACTCTTACATTACATTACTACATAGCAGATACATTAGAGCTCCACACGCCTACGATCTCTCTTCTTCTCTTACTTAAATGTTACTACGCTCTTTCCAAGTTTTACACAGAATGTATTATCATCTAAGTATATCTATCTGTGTTGGCTATGTTCTTGTATATATTATCATCTTAGTTGCATTGCCTTGTCTAGCAAAACCAACCCTTTAGCCTTACTTATGTTCGTGTACTGTACGACGACCAAGATATACTTAATGCGTCTACTATCTACATACCTATACTTCACTTTACTTACCTAAGTACTTAACTATATACATAAATACGTCCTCCTACATTTTCTTATCCATGTGAGTGTGTAAGTATATCTGTATAGCATAAAGGAACATTATTGGATACACTCTCATAATAGTCTATATAAAATATATGGTGACCGATACTTACCGACTCTAAGAGCTTACCGCCAGCGGAACTTACCGGCCGACGGGAATTACAGACTGTGCAA
>JAQFYC010004379.1:0-17375 GCA_034694165.1 Tomocerus mixtus | reverse complement strand
CTACAGGAATTACATCCCTCGGAAAGAAAGGAAAAATTGGTGGCAAAGCAGGTCCTACATTAGAGAAAAAAGTTCTTCCGGTGGAAACAGATGCACATAAGTTAATTACTCATCTTTGTGGATCAAATGTTAATAAAACAGGCGAAGAAATTAAACTTAAAGAAGATCATGAGTATCCCGAATGGTTATGGGAGCTTAATACTGGTAAGCAAAAGGGTAGACATATCCCGTGTTTTATTGTTTTAAAAGGGAGGTCCAGACTCATTCCCTTCCATGTACCATCGAAGTATTTTGGCTTGATTTTCTAGGCATGAGTCATAGTAATCAATAATCATTCATCGTATTATTACAGGTAAACCTCCACCTGTAGAAGAGCTTGACCCGGAAAGTGACTATTACTGGTATCGTCTTAGGAAATTGTCCAATAGAAGAAGTACACGCTTACAAAAGTTAAAGAAGATTTAGTCTAGGAGGAGTAGCTGCTATGTTATGTGAATTGTTGTAGTTGGTTCAATTTTGTTTATTTTCAGGCTTGTTGTAAATTGTCAGAAAATTTTTAGTCGATTTGATTTTACACATTTGCCTACCTATTATACATTACAATGGTTTAGATAGCTCTATAATTTATATTGAATATTATATAGTGTCATTGCAGGCTTATTGTATTAATTTAAGTGTTTTGTACTATATTCATAGAGGACTAATAAAATTTACATTTATGTAACCCATCTAATTGTGGAGCATGGTGAAAATAATTTGGCATTTTATAAAATATATGTCATGAAGTTTGAGGAATTCTAGAAAGGTATCCTTAAACATGACCCTTGTTAGCATAAACTTTTGGCACTATGTATATCTTCCTTACTGTCTCTTGTCTCGGACTCGGCTACTAGAATTTAATTTGAATCAAAAAATGCTATCTGCATATTCATCAGCAGGCGAGGTTGGTGCCTTCAAGATTTCAACATTTGGTGCAACATCTCTGAATGGAGAGGGAGTATCTGGAGTGACAACACCTAGCTCGTCGAGTACTGGTTTGACATAGTTTTGTTTCAGTTCCGGGTATTTCTTCATTAGTTCGTTAAGTAGATCTTCTCCGCCTTCATTAAGAATAGTTCTTCTCCCATTGTTGAGTCCATTGATAGCAATGTTGCGTAAAGTGAGAAGCCCACCTTTCTGTAGGTTTCCAGAAAAAAAATCATAATAATCCTTATGATGATGATGGTGGCCATTTGTATGCAATGGGCAACCAGAGAAATTCCCAAGAAATATGGACCTACTGTCTCTAAGAGTAAGTTGATGTAAAGTGTAAAGTGAACGTGAAGCGAGAAAAGTCTTTTAGAAAGTTTTCTCCTCATTTCATCCCACTCGCACATAAACTTACTTTCAGCTTACCTTTTTTACACTCTACACTCCCAGCTACTTTAGCGTAGAGAGCAGAGTGTAAGTAGTAGGTACGTGTTAGGTATACGAATGTATATTATAAGAATATCTCCAACTCCCTTAAGAATGTGTGTAATAGATATAGGTACATAAAATTAAATTATTTTCCTTATTCTTATTACCAGTAGATAGACATTCGCCTGGTTTCTCTTCATAATATCGATAAACATGTTTACTGCACCCAAGGTAATGAACAAAGCCGTTTGGCAGGGATTCTGCATTGTCAAGAAGAAGCAACAAAACATGGCTGCCTCTATAACATCCGGATTCCCCTGTTTTCATCACATACATTAAAGTTAACGTACTTAAATTGTGCGTGACTGCATTTCTTTAATTTCCTGAACGAATTTCTTGTTTTCCTTCTACAGACAGGTTTATTGGATTGTTTTAAAAGGTAACGGGACTTACTCTGTAGATATGCATTAGCTTCAAGACATGGCGAATCATTCCCATAGTCGCACTCTTGGCTCGTATGTTATCCGTGGATACCATGTAGCGCAGACATGACAGACTATTTTTCATTAGCATTGGACTGTTAATGCATTGTGGAGTAATTATAATTCGATAAATGGAGCTGAGCACACTGCCTTGATCTATGTGAAGACAGTATTCTTCGTTAATAGCGAATGTTCCCAGCAGCACCATAATAGCATTCAATGTGGAAACCTCCCAATTAGCTGCGTTAGCAAAACGTGTGCATTAGGATCAAAACTTATGCACGTAATGTTAATGATGGCTATAGTAATAGTACATATTGTTATAGCCAAACTTAAGTCTAATCGTAATGTAAGCTCAATTTCAAACAGCTCTCTTGCTCTGATCATTTTCATTTATGTTATTTCAAATGAGACAGAAGAAAGTTTGCTTTCTTCAAGTAAAAGTAAGTAAAATCAAATAAAACGCTTAAACTAGCGTTCTATTACACTGTAGTGACTTCTATTAAAATCCTTATCTTGTTACATATAGCTAATTGCTTCTGGCATTGGCAAATTAAGTAAAATCAAAGGGGATTCACGTGCAGAAAATAGAACAAATTCACAGTAGTGAAAGTGGTGAAAGTAGTTTAGGGAATGTTAGTTGCAATCGTATTAAAAATAGAAGATTTGGTAAAAGTGCCTCTAAAAGTTGTATTGTATTGTTAAATAAAATGAATTTAATTATGTATACTGTTCTTGATGGTTGGATTAGTTAGGACGATAAACTATTATTAGATTAACGCATTTATATTACACCTTTGGCAAGGAACGCAGCTATTACTGCAATTATCTTCGTTTGATAAATCATTCGCTTTCGCTCAGGGGCTTGGTTATAAGAAACTCTGGGATCGTCGTTGAGCACGAGTGTTTTCACAGCTCCGCACCACTGAAACAAAGAAGAGAATAATATTGACCTTCCTTCTCAGACATTTTATCATTAAATTCTAAAACAGTATTAGGGAAAGTAGAGTTCCATTCCGGGAGCTTCCTGTTATGTCTTGTCTGTCTCTTGTTTGTGTTTAGCTAGTTTAGAGTTTGTAATGTGGAATGGAAATATTTATATACATTTATAACATTCGATTTCAGATAATGTAGTACTATTAGTATGTAGTTTCTACAAATTTCTTATAGGTAATGCACTTATTTGAAGAAGAGTCTATAAGACAAGAATAGAACAGGATGCAACTGAATTCTATGGAAGGGAATGGTGAAAGCGGAAATGTAGACAAAGTTCCACAACAAATAGCATTATCATTTATCTATGTAGTGTTTCCAATCTTGTATTTGAGTCGGGATAGATTCTTGTGTGCTTTTATAATAAGAGAACAAAGCCAAAACAGACGAGAGGAAGAGTGAGGAAGGATAAGATAAGAGTCTTGGAGAATGGAAAATCATTCTCTGTTGGATTGGATCATTTACATTAGGAATTGCTCAAGACGACGACGGAATAGGTACTATTGTTTTGTATAAGTACCTATACCTAATGTATCTGTACAGCTAAAGGTAAGTAGGCTGGAGAAAGCAATATACATACATATTACATAAAATGGTGCGGGAATAGGTACTCAATAGCAAGTGGTGTGGTCCTAGCTGTATGGTAAGTGGGAATACGTAATAGAAGTGAACACAGACGGAATCAATGGAGTCATTAGAGAGCAAGTTGCAGAGCATCTGTCGAGTTCCCTGTCTCTCTACGATCTCTATCTGCTATTTCGCTAACAGTTCTTCCGAGTTGTTCTGATCTACTGACGAAGATACTAAGGTAATAAGTAAGTACCCGAAAGTGCCTATCTTCTTTGCCTAAGGACTAATGCTTAGGCACTTCCATTTCCATAGGTATGTCCATGTACTAGTTAGGCAAGTTAGTTTGTTAGCTAACTATGATTATTCTTCCTTCACGATAGAATTCTAAGCAAAAGGGTGCAGGGATCGGAAAAGTTCCCCACAGAAAATTTTAAAAGTTGTTCACGCCAAAAAATATCTCATTGCCAAATTTTGCTGTGAAAATCCCCAATTTTTAAGTTTGATGTATAAAAATTATTCAAAGTTCCCATTTTATCTTCAAGCTGAAAAGAAGCGTCTTACGTAAAAGTTACGTCTGTATCAAGTATCCCATAATATTTACCCAAAATTACTAAAAAAAAGGCAACAAAAGTTTCCCCTATCCCCAGCTAAAAACCTGTGCTTTTAAAGTTATAGTACCATCTCCACCCTTGGGATATAGTAATTCTGCTGTTATTACCGAATTTATTAACCCGTAGTATAAAAGCAGAAAGTCTTGCCATTCTGAGACACGTTTCCGATACCTGAGCAAAGGAGCTAACTATTATATACTTGCTGCTGTAGAAGATAAATAGTAGGGAGAGAGCAAGGAAGATGTGATCTAGTTCTAGGTATGTAGTAGTAATGTATTAAGTAGTTGTTCGTCAAGTACAACAAACGGAGGATCATGAGGATTGAGACTGGTATGATGATGATACTAGTCGTACTCCTACGTAGTAGTGACTTGTCGTGTCTACTCTAGTTTCATCTATCTCCAGCCAAGCCAACCCAAGTCAGTGCAGACTCCGTCTCTTTGCCTTCTCCTCCTCTCTTCACAATCAGCTCTTCAGAATCAACTCGAACTATTCTACTCTACTTTCTACTCGACTCGTCGACTTGTGTGAAAGTTTAGACGGAAAGTCTGATGATAATGTGATGGGATAATTAGACAAATCCATAAAGCACCTCTCTCACGACTTGCTCCAACTCTTCTCCTTCACTTCTCTTGATTAAATGGCACAGGGAGTCAAGGAAGCCCGGTGAGTCGGTGAAGCGCTCTCGGTTTTTCTCGCTTCTGATGCACACGTTGCGGAGAACACGAAGTGCTTCTAACTGAGTCCTCAACGGAACATTCCCTCTGCCAACCAACAAATATTACAAGTCAAACTCAACTCAACTCACTCAGGACAGAGACAGAACAGACACAGACACCAACCAACATCCAAGAAGAAACTTAGAAATTAGTAGCTACTTAGATTACTGCTATTATTACATGCACTTCTACTATTACATTAGCCGAAACTCCTTAAGATCTCTACCATCTTCATCCTAACTTTATTTCATTCACTCATCTAACTAATGCTATTCCGAAGAATGGGCAGCTATTCATTTTTAATTGTAATTAAATTACTAATTTTATCGTTCAAATCCTTTTATTTAAACAGAAAAGTAGCTAACAGAACTCTTCATAACAGCACGAAGAGAACACATAAAACATAGGTACACACTTAGTAAGGGAAAGTTACCTTCAGGACAGATCACCGAATGACGAGGACAAAACGCAGCCAAAGAATACTACTAGCTAATACTATCTGTACTTACTAGCATGAGGTTTACCCATTAATTTTGCGAGTTTTGCCACGGAATCGTCTTTCATTTACATAAAATAGTCGAAAATGCCAATGACGTAGCTTTATTCTTAAAATATTCAAGAAAGTGACTCGCTTAAAGATTTTCCAAAAAAAAACATTGAAAATAAAAATATTTCCCCAACCCAGTTTTCCTTTTTTGTCATACCAAATTACGGTGCAAACAATTTATTATGTAAAAACTCTTGTCGTGTATAGTAAGGGGTATAATAAGTAGGTACTTATATTTAGCTGAACTCTCAAACCAATTATGGGATGATATAAGGGAGGGAATTCCTTATAGGCGGTGGAAGCTTTGCACCATAATTGGCTGTCTAGCCTTCTATGTTAGCATTAAACATCAAAAAAGTGACACGACGCTGCAAAAAATGCGAACATGTGCGTTTTGTCTGTCCACGAAATCTATGAGAGTAAAGATCAGATAAAGATAACCATAGGATCAGATATACATATCAGAATTACTAATATTCATGAACAAGCCGCTATGCTCTGCCATTTGGCTGGGATGGAAAAGTCGATTCTAAATGTAATTATGCAATATATCAAACTTTTTATAGGTACTATTCAAGATGATGTATTACACAAGTGGCAGTGATTACTTCCTCTGCTCAAATTAGTAGGCGAAGAGGTAAATACCACAAATTAATTTCACTGGAAGGGTAGCAGCTGCTCCTAACGAAGCTACTTGCACACAAAACACCCCACACCCACCAACATTGCCAATTGCAACTTAACAAGGTTTGATTAATATGCATGAACGTATACCTAACTAACTACATACCTAATTGACACTATATACTATATTGCATAAAGGCATTCCACTACTATCTTTATAACATTATTTCTGATCTGTACTTTCTGAACTTCATACCATGCTTTTCTCTAAAATGAATTTTGTTAAAAAAGTAATGCCTAGCTTAATCTATGTAGAAAAACTTACGCGAATATTTGCATAAGCATCTCAACACCTACATCATCAAGGACGTTCGGAAATCCAGGAGTAATGCTCACCAATGCTCGCATAACAAAGTGACGAACAGCGGAAGCTCTATCTCTATTTTTGTCAAATTGTTACAATCAAATAATATTTAATTACATACATTTCAATTAATAATCTGCTTTATTGCCCAATCATTGCAATTAAGGAGTCAATAGCAATTTATTATAATGAAGATTTATATAATGATCTGCTTAGGCATTTACAGGTAACTAAATTTAACTAGAGCATTTCTTTAGGCATTCTTCCAACAGGTAAAAATAATTTTTCTTACGTCAAGGGTTTGATTCTGGAAGTGCCTGATTGACAATATACGACCCATGTTTTCATAACAGTTTCATACACTCTCTTTTCTATTGCTTCTGCTCTTACAATAGGGCCTCCAGTTGCTAGCCCACTAGCAATGCTATGAAGAAGACTGCAAATCAATTTCATTTTTGGACGACTTGCCTCCGCCAGTAAATCCTGAAATTGAAAAGTCAAATGATCAATGTCATGCTACATGATTACTTAATTAGTATTTAGGTATTTTAATACTTTTATCAAATAAGTGAGTAAGAAAAAGGAATGTACTACCTAACTTAATTAAGCAAAAAATGATGTAAAAGTTTATTTGGAATAAAAAATTCATTGCTTAATATATCTTTTATAGCTGAACAACCTATACAAGGTAACATTTTGTGACATTTGGTTTTATTTTCCTTTCACTTGACGTTAGTCTCCTAAAGTGAAGTGAACTACATAAACATAAAAAGCCAGCAAAATAAGGAGATTCAATTTCCCAAAGTGTGTCCCAAAGTCACTCTCATCCTGTTTTTCAATATCCTAAATGTTTTCCCTGTGCTAATAGTAATGTTGCTTGGCGAGGGAGAGTCTGTAGAGATCTGTAGCACAGTGCATCCCTAAATAGAAAATATGGTAGTGGAAACTGGAAATGGAAGTGAAAGGAGGAGAAAGGACCCTCAATCCAAATTCTAAATAATGGCTACGACTTGTATCTCTACATTACTATGAAATACAATAGATATAAAAGAATCAATACTTTCGTAACAGATAAGTTTTTCTGTTTATCTTCTCAATTTAGAGCAATAGGACTACACTAAACTAAAACTACGTAATGGAAAAACTACTTTAAGGTAGAAATCCGGAATTAGAAAAGTATATAAATGGTTTGGAAGATAACAAGATTAATGCTGCTAAAAGAAATAGTAGCAAACTGGATAATACACTAAAGATACTTCACAAAATACACAAAACTTTATATAGGATACTGTTACATTCGGTACAGTGTTGTACTAAATAGTAGATGTATTAAATATAATGGCAAGTATCAGTAAAGTAAATACCTGCAAAGTCTTTATGTCTTCTAAAGCTGTCTGTGGATCAACATTACTCTCAGGCTCATTTATTAATTCCATAAATGAACCCGATTCTTCATCCTCCTCTTCTTGAACTTTCTCTTCAGTTTCTTCTTCTAAATAGCCTTCACCTTCACGTTCACCTCCGTAAGTTCCACCTTCACCTGCCATTTCGTAATCATATCCTCCTTCCCCGGGCATCTCATATTGTAAACTATACCTATTTGTTGGCTCCACTTCTGCCGACTCCATGTAGCTATCAAGGACCAGACCATCTTTAGCCGATTTTTTCACAACCTCTGCCATGATTATGATTATAGAGCTTTACGAAGCCGAATTTAAGAAATAAACTGTAGATTTTGACTTTGCTGTGTAAATATATAATATAGAGTGTTTTCCAAGGAACTAGAGATATGTAAATCCGATTCGAAACGAGATCAGATCGGATAAGACCAAATAAAGTAAATGAAGGACTAAAAAGTTTATATATTAGTTATTAGTAATACAGAAATTCGAAAATAAATTACAGTTTGGTAAGTAAAAGTATGAATGGGTATGATTACTACGTAAACTAAATATGAAACTAGTGGAAGTGAAAGTTTACTTTTACTTTGATCACGTCCCTGTCCTGTCGTCACGCATTTGCAAAATAACAAAAGAAAGTCGTTACGGTTGTCATGCGAATGAATGGCTTTACTGATGAGGAGCGATGGTCACACAAAATATGTGTGTTACATATTGCAAAATAGATGGTGAGTGAAAATAAGTAGAACTCAATGTTATATATAGTACTATAATACACTTTCTTTAGATTCATTGACAGATACAGTGCCCATCTTTTAGGTTAAGTACTATCATATACTATGTAAATTCATTATTCATGTGTAATAGATGAGAGATAATAAACTAAAAGCACACATGCACAGAAACAGATAGAATATAGTCCAAATACACGCACTGTTGTGTTTCAAATGCAAACTACACAATTCTGTTTAGATTTACGTAGGGAAATGGTGAGATCGATGATTCGGTGCATAGTACCTGCCAGTACAAAACACTCGATTCCCATGCAGGCCGTTCCAAAAAGGTGACAAGAACAAGACAGAACGACTATAATTTCATATTTTTTTACAATACTCGTTCGTCATCAAAACTCATTCACTCTTCGACAGTAAATGGTAAAAGCAGGACAATGAATAACTTTTGCTTTTTACTTTTCTGTGTCCATCTAGACATTTAAATTGAGTCCAAATCCACATATTACTTTCGTCATTCCATTTCATCCAATATTTCTGACATTTCTCGATAAGTTATACATTAATAAACACGATTTCAGCATAATGGCAACATTTTAATAAGATGATTGCTAATCTACATAGTATTTTCCTATAAAATACGACGAAAAGAGGTTAGGTCAACGGGCTTTTCCCATTTATGTACTGTCCTTCATTTATGTATAACTTATCAAAATCAGATCAGATTGTAAATTGAGAATAACTGTCAGTACAAATATGTATAAATGCAAATGCGTGTATTGGATCCCTTTGTACTGCAGCTGTCATCCCGGTGTCACATTACGTTGACAGGTTAGCTTACAGTTACATTTACATACAAACAAATGGGATTAGTTGGATGTTACTGTCTTCAGCGAAAATGGCATTTGTATGTAAACCTTCAATTTATGAGAAACAGGGATGTCCCAATCCAATATACTTTTAGTCGAATCAGCATAAACGCATTTGTTATATGGTACTGCATTAGAACAAGTGTGTAATAAAAGCTTCGGTACATTTACTACTATGATACAGAAATATTTTAAGATATATGTGCATATATGCAGATTGGTACCTGTATTATTATGTCGCATGGTATTGCTTATTACGTTTCCCTATACAGTACTTACTACTCACACCCTGAAACCTGTACTATGATAGCGGTCGAATTAGTATACCTTGTCCAGGTAGGGTGGGTAAGTAGCAAGTAGGGGATTATAATGGAATGAGAAAAGAAAGCAGCGGTCCATTGAACCAACTAAGTAACTGGAGGAATATTGACTAGACAAGTTGTTGGCTTGTTGGCGTTCGTTGGGTGACTTGGTTATGTCGCATGCACACCACACACATTACATTTCATACATACCTATCTGTCTAAAACTCTATTCTGTTTTATCGAGTAGTTTTTTAGTAGAGGGAAAAGGTAGATTGTAGATGGACAGTTATTTTCCTCGCTTACTACTTACAACTTCTACATCTTACACTTACAAATACCAGTATTTTATACCACACTTTGTATTTGTTGTACCACAGTACATGTAAGTAGTACATTTTATACTTTCTAGCAGAAATATTTTGCTAATACATACATTACTCTAGTGCCTTCTGGAAAAGAGAGTAGACAGATTCCTCTCACTCAAGAAAGTGCAAAGACCGAAATACTTTGTTTCATAGTGAAAGTTAGCTTAAAAGTGAAGTAGCACCTAAATAGTAGTAGTAAGTAATATAAGTATATGTAAGGCAGTCAGAGTCAGGGTTTAAGACATGTACATAACATACATTCTCGTCTCTATCTGTATGTAGTGCAGTCTAGCTTGGTTGTTCTTAAGTTTATTTTCAGTTCTTTGCTTTCCTTAGACTAGCTTTAGAAGCTTTAGCTCTTAGAAATACTTTTCGAACTAAAAGTGAAAGCGGGATTGGTTTTCTCATAAGTTCTACGTACATACTTATACGTACCTAATACTGTGTACTACTAGTATATCTACATTGCATACCTATACTATTGTAGTTTACTTATGTGTACATACAACGTTACGTTACGTAGGAACAGGGAGAGCAGTTACTTACTTTATTTTACTTAGTTTAGAACATACGTACAGTGAACAGTAGTAAGTGGAAAGGAGAGGAGTTAAGTAGGTACCGTAAAAACTGCTGGAGTATGGTTTAGTTTTAGTTTGTATTGGTTTGGCTTCAGTCTGTATTAAGTTAAGTTCTTCGGAAGCCGGTTGATTTGAGTTGAGAGTCGGATATCCATCTAAAAGAGAAAGTGCAGGTGTAAGCTTCTGAAACTCACATCACAACACAAGACTAGACATCTCATCATAACATAACAACTCTCGAGTAAGTTACTTCTAGTTTCTAAATATCTGTATACTATTTTTAGTAGTTTTACCCTTTAGTACTTATTGGAATTGAGTTGAAGATGTTAGCGTGTGTTTCGATATGATAGGGGTAGAAAGTAGAAACTAGAAAGCAGAAGGTACATAGAATAGAAGGACGTACAATTTAAGCCTATGTTATAAATACAACAAAGAAGAAACCAAAGTGCTTGGATAAATACTACTGAACGGAGGAGTGGACGGTTTCCTTGGATCTTTATCTCGCTTTCTCTTTCTTTGCCTGTCTCTCTCTTCCCTTTCTCTTTCCCTTTCCCTCAGACCTAAAACAAGAACTAAAAGACAAGACACCAAAGTACAATAGAAAGTAAAAGATTGGATAAAGCTAACGAAAGTAGGTAGACACACATACATAACATATAGATACTATTTAGTATTTAGGTCAAGAATTTACACACAAACCTACAAAAGCATTGATACAAATGCCACTTTCACCTAAAAGATTAAGCGCAACTTGGCTTTCACCACTCTAGTACCTTTTCCTACAACTTGACTTTCTAATAGACAAAATACACAAAAGGTTCTATTGGAGATGGAACGGATATAGGAAAAGGCAGTGGAAACTGAAGAGGATTTGGCCACTAACATTACTTCTAATCTAAAAGCTAGTTGTTGTTTCATTTCATTATTAGAAGTATTTGTACTTTGTACATTGGAATAGTCAGGTTTTGTTCATACCGATAATACTCGTAAGTACTTATATTTCGTACCCTTTTACAAGTTTCATGATTCTTTTTACCCACCTACTGTTTTGCTCTTTACTACATTATAGAACAAGAGACTTTAAAGGTACATAGAATAACAATTATTTGTAGGGATAAAATAAGGATAATGTAGGGCAATCATTTTAGCATAAAATGAAAGCATAATAAATCATTATAATATCTATGTAACTTAATATAGGTCGAGTTTTAGTGTAAAATGAGTTCGAATGAAGGATCCAGATCCACAACAACAGGATTTGCTGGAACAATATCGGGAACGAGTGCCCTACCTGCAGACGCTTTTATGGCAGTCTCCTCAACTGGAATTATCTGTCCACGAAGAACAGAACATCCTCTGAATTTCATCACATTCCCATCAGTTTCTCCAGCACTTCAACAGGCAGGTGTTATTTACTTTTGTTTGCTTGTTCTTGCTCTTGTTTGCTAGTGTGAGTAACAGTGGTATTGTAGATGTCTGTCCCAGATAAATAGAATAGTCTTTCCAAAGTAGTTTGAGTTGAATTGAGTTGACTTGTCTGGAGTCGTTACTCTAACTTAAATTAGAGCAGAGCTAAGTAAGAAAACTAATTAAAGCTTTTACTACCGTTGCAATCGTAAAGTGCTGGAATTCCCAATTATTCATGTGCTGTGACTCATAATTTGTTTTATGGAAGTTGTTAAAAGATTTCGGTTCGTTTAACTTTGATGATATAATATATGTGGATGCATGTACCTATACAGTTGCAACTACAATAGCTATACTTAGAAGTACAGTAAGTTTAACAGTCTTCTTCATACATACTGCAGTAGTACTTATTTGCTCGTAAATTCTTGCCACGAAATTCTTAATGAGTTGTTTATACTTGTTTAACTGTTTTGCTTTACGCAGAAACCGCGATGGCTTTCACCTCGACTTCCAGTGCCAAAAACAAGTCACAGTGCAAAGAAATTAGCCAAACCTGGACTTGGCAGCAGTGGCACAAACTCCATGCTCAATTTTCCAAATAGCAGTAGCAAAAGTAAAATAAGTTCGACGAACCGACCTTACAGCAACAGCCACTCTACCAATCCAATCTTTCCACCCAAAAGACGAGCGCAAACAACAAAAGAAAAGTCGTGGCCGACGAACGCGATTCATTCGAACAATAAGTCCGCTTTCTCGTCTTCTGGAAAAAGAAAGAGTTTCGCCGGAGGGGGAGGAGGAGGACAAAAGCTGAAGGATAACAACACGGGAAACAAGTACGAGACGAAGATTATCTCAAGAGGACGACAAGAGCTTTACTACCGAGATCAGTCAGCTACTTCCACTGCTGTTGAGCATAATACTAATACTTTTACAAAAGATACTAATACTACCCAGCAGAAACAAAAGGATTCCTCAGGAGCTGGCTCCGGCTCTGGCTCCTCTCGCTTTCTTAAACAACAAGGAGGAGATCCTTCAAGTGCTAATGGACTAGGAGCTCCATCAACGGATTTCACACTAAAAGCTGTTCTCGCAACATCAAAACGTCCTGGAGGAGCCTTGAGCGAAAGATTTCAGGTGATCCGATCCGAGGAGGAGAGAGGAAGAAATCCAGAGTGCCTTCGATTAGACAGGTGTGCTCTGAAACATTTCCCTCTCATTGGCAACGCATCCACCAAAGACAAGGAGGCTGCAAATCTTCGACTCGTATCTTTGCAACACAATCTCATCACCCGGCTGGAGAATTTGCCGTCTTTGAATCACTTAGTAGTTTTAGATTTATATGACAACAGAGTCGAAAGAATTACTGGTCTCCAGGGATTGAGCTCATTGCGAGTTTTACTGCTCGGAAAGAATAGGTATGTCGACTCAACTCAACCTACGTGTATATTTCTCCAAGTCCAACCCAAATCTCCTACTTATATGTGTAAACTATAGCAAACTCTTACATAAACCTAAAAGTCAGTTCCAGTTCCTATAAATATAGCACAAGGTACAGATACAGTCACTGCAATATGTTGGATATCATCCTAGAGCTGAAAATTCCACAGTTTGCTCTACTTATACCTCCAGGAGTACCTAAGGATGTAGTAGGTATGCCTATAGGTGAGATGGTACAATATATCGTCTACCACATGCATCTGTATGAACGTGGGATTGGAAACTCGTATTTTTCGAGTAGGTACCACTTACCTTATATAATGTATATCAGTATCAGTACATAGTTAAAGTTACTGTAGGTTCTACTAATATATAGATACCTAGTACATACTACGTGCTTAATTCTTTTTCTTCCTTTAAAGTTTCTTTGCCACAAGTAGCTGGTTTCTCTGGTGCGTATACTTTCTTTACTATTGTATAACTATACGTAAGTAACACTGTCCTGTCTGCAGTATGTATGTATGTACAGTAGTTACTTTCTTTTACTACTGTTTCTACGTACGTATAGGACAATTTATATAAATTAATACTTGGAAGCTAGATATCTACTACTTCGGTGAGTATTTATGTAACTTTGGCCTTTCTTTAACTCGACACCGTCTTTTCTTGTCTTTGGTGAACGTGGTTTGTACAGAGTAAATATTAGAGACCGACACTTTCTCCAAAGTCTAACAATTTATATAGTAATGGGTATATATAGGAAAGGAAAACTAGTGAAATGAAAATGATATGGTATGGTATTGCCCTATATTAGGGAAAGTTGGTGCTTTGCCCTAGTCTACTAGTCCTGGTTAATATATGTTTCTTGTACTGCTAGTGAAGGAAAGCAACTAAACTACTTTCTGAAGCAAATTACCTCTCTTAAGTTACTAGGAGCCTTGTGCCTTGCTTTTCCCTTCCTATCTTCCTTTAGAAATTTAAACATAGCTGGTGAGTAAAGTACAGTAAAGTAAGAATAAGGGAAAGGACATTACTGCAGTAAATAGTGAAGAAAAGTCAAGTCCTTAGGGC
Organism: Tomocerus mixtus; assembly: GCA_034694165.1. Classification (NCBI taxonomy): domain Eukaryota; kingdom Metazoa; phylum Arthropoda; class Collembola; order Entomobryomorpha; family Tomoceridae; genus Tomocerus; species Tomocerus mixtus. The sequence goes on along the minus strand of JAQFYC010004379.1, from coordinate 2,904 downwards.
CACATCTATATGGAAGCTGTTGGCTCAAAACGCCACCCTTGGTAGTCTGTAATGACATGAGAGAAACTTATGAGTATGTATGGCACTACCAAGACCAACTACCATAAGCATTTATTATCTCTAATATCTACGTTCATACGTTCGTTTCATGTCCATGTACATTTTGTCATTTCGCAAGGCAAAGAGTCCTCATATGCCATACCTTAGTGAGCAATCTTAATATTTTCATACAAACCATCTATATCTCACAATGTACCTTCAACTTTCAACCTTCCTTATCATTTCTGCATGTCCCAAAAATTTTGCATAGAAAATAAACGTTCTATATGTCTCTCTGCAGATGCTACATAATTTTGCACACATGTATTCACATCACATTGATTAATGTCAGGAAAAATTCTCTACATTAGCTAGATATTGCCATTATAAAGTCAACTTAATATTCAAAAGGAACATATCTACCTAAGTAAATGGCAAATGGAGACAACACAAGGCTACATACATACATAGGTTAGGTTAGGATAATTCTAGATTTTACAAACAGAGGATGCCATGCAATCAGAACATTGGGTGTCCTCGTACACATACTGCATATAAGTAAAGGATCATTGCACTTAAGATACACGAAATGCAAATATAATCGTATGTCATTTTACAAATATGTATGATAGTCAAAATAAAGTTGAACACTGAACTCCGAAGTTAATACGTAAATACGTAGGTAGGCTAGAGATATGTATTTTGATGGAATTATTGGCTTCGCTTGGCTAAACTGACTTTCAGCTCATTTCTTAAGTAAAGTCTGCAAACTGCGAACCATAGCAGACTGAATAGCTAATTTAACTTCCTATTACTGAAGGTACTATAATAACTACTGATCTATTATGCTTAGAGTATAAACATTGAACATGCAAGCAAACAGATAGCAAGGCGAATTATGTCGTGTGGATTGTGGCCTGGCCTGGCCTGATCTGGCTAGGCTTTCTCGTGAGCTACTTTTACTCCATTTGACTTGACTTTCTTTTGAGGGTCGACTTTGACTCTGACGCTAGAAACTAGAATCTGAACACTTGATTAAAACTAGCAGACTAGGGGGTAAGCTCTACAAATCTGGCTAATACAATTGGCGCTGTGTGGTTTTATATATTGTTTGGTTAGCTTTCACTATAGCGAAGTGAAAGGATAACATAACCATTATAAAATGAATTAGGTAGGCAACTAAATCTCACATTTTCAATATTATATATGTAGGCATAAAATATGTACATAGTTTTATGTACCTACTACCTACCTACTAAGATTAGTGGGAAGGAGTATTATGAAACAAGTGTAACAGATCTGCTTACGTAAGGAAATTCAGCCAAACTACACATAGCTCAATAGGCATTTACTAAAACAAGTGAAACTATGTCATAAGTTATGAATATATTCTATATTGTGTATTAGTTTCAAAGTATGTAGATATACTTAGTAATATTAACAAACAAAACTGTAACATTTAGATTGGGTTTCGTTTTCGTGAGGTTGGTGGTGGTGTTCTGTTCTGTAGTGTACTGTAGTGTAGTAAGTAGTTAGGAGTAGGACAGAACAGACAGCAATGGTTCGAGGTTCCGGATACAGATAAATTAAAGCGTAAGCTTTCACCGGAGAAAGTGAGAGAAAGTAAAGGCATGGCTGGCTGGCTATGAGATGAAAGCTGAAAATCAGTCTAATCAGAGCTAGAGACAATGATTTATGAGTATCCGGTCGGATTGGGTCTGACGGCTACTAGGGTACTAAGCTAAGCTAATACATATAAGGACTTATTATACTTATTTATCCTCCAGTTTGGGTAAGTCTCCATCTATTTAACAAGGAGCTTGAAGGGAAACAAGAGAAATTCTCTCTCTTTCTCTCTTGGTGAAAGTTAGTATGCTAGAGTCCTCGTCTAACTCTTACAGAGATTGAATGAAGAGAAGAGAGAAGTTTGTTCAGCTTTGAGACTAACGTAAACGTAACGTAAGGAGTACGGATAAATATAAATGCATGCATAAATGGAAAGCAATAGCAATTGCTTTGGTTTGGTTTTGGTTGGTGAGGAAAGTGAAGTGAAGGTTCTGAACTGTATGTACATACGTATGTAGAGTTTGACTATCTAACATGCATAACATATGTAAGTGGAGAGATTCCGTGTCCCGTGCTCAATGTAGTATGTAAGCATGTTTATGTTGTCTACATCCTGTCGTAGACTATGACTCTTTCGTTATCTCCATCAGGATACGGAGAATCGAAGGCTTAGACGGGCTTAAGCGTCTGGAGGTATTGGACTTGCATGGAAATCAGCTCCGATATGTCGATAACTTGGGATCCCTTGCCTCTCTCCGGGTACTCAATTTAGCTGGAAACTTACTACGTAACATTAGGAATTTGGGACCCTACGGCTTATCATCCTTGAGTGAGCTAAACCTCAGACGGAACCGTATTCGCAATCTCGATGGACTACAGAAAGCACCTCATTTGAAGAAACTGCTCTTGGCAAATAATGACTTACAGAGGTTAGTCCGGCTTTTACTCACTCACTCTGTTTTAAGTTTTTAAGTTTATTGCTCCCTAAGAGGATGAATGCTTTTATAGAAATATCTAGTAGCTATACGACTTATCTTTAGAGAAATGGAACGTAAGTAGGTACTTTAATAAAATATGTGGGGTTAATACACTATTTCCACTATTCGGTAACACAATAAAATGATACATGTGATATATACTTTAGATACATAAGTAATATTACTTTTATGAACATGCTAGATATACACTACGTTTCAAAAATCTGGTGACATTGGCAAAGCAATGCTTTAGCTTTCTCCTATAGTAGTTCCTTATGGTATTTATGAATTTTCATCAGATTTACTTTGTTTGTAGTACATG
>JAQFYC010004378.1:0-17380 GCA_034694165.1 Tomocerus mixtus | reverse complement strand
TTTGAATTTATTCGAAAAAGTTTGAATTTATTCGAAAAAGTTTGAATTTATTCGAAAAAGTTTGAATCTATTCGAAACAGGACCTTTTTGTCAAAACCGCCTATTTCGGAACCTCAGTAGAGAGGACCTTTTTAAAAACCGTCTATTTCGGCACCTCAGTAGAGAGGACCTTTTTAAAAACCGTCTATTTCGGCACCTCAGTGTGAGATGACACACAGACACACAGACAGACAGACAGACTCTAGTATTGACATAGAGAGCGAACTATGTTCCCTCTCAATAAAGAAAGTAAAGAAATGCTTTTACCCAGCACCCACTGACTTCCCCACTTATTCCCCACGTGCTTTCTCCTCCACCGCCTCGCGTCTCTCTCTCCTTCCAACGCAACACACAACTAATCTAAAGTAAGTATCCCAATCATAAGGACAAATATATAATATATATATCGTATAATATATTATGTTAAAACAAAACAGTTAATGATTAAATAAGTAGCGAGAGTACCCAGGTAGGAATAGATAATACCATTAAACAGTGAATTTGGTTAGATTAGGTCCCAGTTATTGCTGTTTACTGTGTTCCCAAGTTCTGACCTTCAGCAGGGTATAGATCCTAAACCTATTTGGCGATATGGTTTTGGGACCCTATTCTGCCTTGCTTAGAAATAATGTCCAGACTACAATATCTTCAAATCGGGAAATTTAATCGGGGGTTCCTTATACATATTCCGCCTCCCCTGTTTCTTTCATGCAAATTACAAATTTATCTGACAATAAATAAATGCGTCTGATTATCGTGAATTTGGGACCATCATGTGATGTGACATTTTGCGCAGCGCGCATATAACGTCGATCATTTTTAAACTCGGAGTATTCAATCAAATTAGTCAAAAAATCGTAATGTGGTTTTTGGATGGAATACAGACGGTCTGAGCGTTAGAGTAGCAATGGTTAGTTATGATATTGTCACCTACAGATACTGTCTAGGTAATATAGGTACTCAAGTATACTCTAATAAGTCCGTAGTAGTAGCACAAAGCACAATGAGCTGAGCTGCAGTTAATCCTCCTTTTCTCACTCTCTCATTATTTTCGCTTTAAGGCAGCCGGAATGAATGAGATTCCTTCTCATTTCACCTTGTAAAGCAACTATCTATGTTCCACAAATGTATATTATCTAATAAACTATTGCAAACAGCTGCAACAAAGCTGTGCGACAATAATTTGTGACTGTCTCTGAGTGGGTCTCCCACTTTTGTCACACCTCTCATGGATTTGGTCTCTTACTTATGCTCCTGATACAGGAATGTAGTAGGTATGTGCATAATTTTAAAGGCATGCCATTTTGTGCTTTCTTCACGCTGGTTCATTGATGCTGTGTACATACTCTTGAATCAAAAATCATCGAGACTAACCTTGAAAGCCTTTATGATCAGTCTACTTTGGTAGTAAAGCAGCTTTTCGGTAATCGACGTAATATACGATATACTGTAAGGGCGGAGCAAATTTCAAGGTCAGTCTCAATGATTTTTGAGTGAAGAGTACATACGAAATACAAACCTACATGGCAGACCATACATTGTCAATTACCTATGTAGCATTGGAGGTTGTGGTTTGGGTTAGTGCTGGCGGACTAACAGACAGACGGACAAAAATCTCTATAAAGTTGCTTCACTACTTAATACATCCTTATTGCCATCTAACTTTTACGGTACTTCATCCAACTGTAATATGTAGCAGACATGATCACCGTCTTGAGCACAGCATTAGCCTGTACCTACAACATTCTCGATTAGGTACGTCATTCATTTTACGATAAAGCCCTACCTCTGAAGCCAATATCTATATTAGTATTTAGTGATTACTGGATTTCCTATTTACTAATGATTCTAATGCTCTAATAATACTTTTAGTCTGCTAGAGACATAATAATTATGTGCCTGTGTAAATCAGTAGGAATAAGATTCTTATTGCTAATACCAATAAGATGATGACAAATTATATTATTGCTTAAGGTACTTGATACTTGGTTTTATTCACGTGTCTCCGAAATTACATCCGCACAAAACATACAGATTTCAGTGTACATATTTAAAAATAGAGGTGCTCTCCCATTTCTGACACAACTAAACTAACAAAATAATTTAAAAATTAAACAACAACTTACACCAACATTATTCACCAATCATTTACGTATCAATAATAAAAATAATCCATATTCCGTTCAGAGACAATCAAATCCTTAACCTTATCAACCAGAGTACCAAAACTTAATTCCAAAAATACATACTTTCTAGGCAGTTTATTCCAAGCTAAAATTGCCTGGTGCTGCACAGAATTCCTAATAAAGGCTGTACCACAATTCATAACTTTACACAATGGAAAACTTCTTTTCACATTAGATTTATCACTAATATCAAACCATCCCTCCGTACCTACATAACCACCAAATGCAACACTTTTCATAACTAACTTAATTAAGTACAGTCTTTTCCTTTCAAGTAATGTGAAAAGATTACATTCTGCATAAATACATTTTAAATCAATTACAAGCTTACTGTATTCGCTGTCCTGGCCTGGTCTGGAATCGACAAATAGTACTAATTTTAACATAGGAAGGTACCTACGCTTTTTGTTTTACCTTTGACCATTTTTAGCCATAATTCGCAGTCATAAAATTATGTTTTGCACACTTAAATTGACTTAAAGTGGGGATATGACATTATACACCGCAAAAAACAGCACAACGCGACACCGCGAATTTGTGTTTTTGGGAAATTAGTCGTTTTTTGAATTTTTAAAACCTAACCTAATTAAAAACAGTCAAATCTCATTGTTTGTTCTTCAAAAAGGGGCTATACTCCGGTGTCTCGCGGTGTAGCGGTGTGGTTGTTTTCGCGGTGTATAATATCACACCCGCTTAACGTGAGTTAGGGGATCGTATGCTAAATTGGTTTCAAAATATTTCTCAAAGTGGTTGTAAAATTGAATTCAATTTTTTGCAATATTTTGAAACCAATTTTAGCAAACGATCCCCTAACTCACTTAAGAACATTTGTGCAAACTTAAATTCGAAACTTAAAATGGCAACATATTCGCGAGACAAAAGTCGATTAAGTATGTGATAGGGAGGTTGTAATTGTTTAAAGTAGGCAAAATAGGCTAACACTTAAGTAGAAGAATAGCTCTTCATTTAAAACACGTGGAAAAGTGTGTCTGAAAGTGGAAATTCAAGTTGGGTAGACTGTGGACACCTTTACTTTACAATTTCTATTCTTTCCTTCAAATCATCAGAATTTTACGCTTCGTTCAGATATAGCGGTTCGTCGATTTTATCAAGTTTTCAACCGGTAGGACACATAAGGTTCCCAAGCTTCAAAGAGATATTTTGGGATTTTGGTGGACCTAGAGTAGAAAACTTAGATTTTGTCGCAATTTTTATAATTTTCGTGAGCGTGAAGAGATTTGGTGAGACTGAGACTAAATAAGGAACAAGAGGGCTCCCTATGAAGAAATAAAAGCTGGATAGCGACATAAAAAGTAATCTAATGAAGCCACAAATGTTTTTCCTTTTTTCACCATCGTTCAATCTTGTCCCCTAATTGTGTTCTGGCTTGCTCCTCATTTCTCCTCGCAGCTTTTGATTCCAACCGAGAACTAGTTGCTCACACAAGAATTCTCTGTTGCTGGGATCGGACCTCACGATTTGGATATCGAGTCGCATCAAAACGTATTAAAGTATTTGCTAAATGGTAATTTCCATTCACATCACACAATCTGCATTTTAGAAATAATGTATAGAAAGAGTTTCTAAGAAAGAAAGAAATTATTTTGAATTGGTATTCTCTGAATCCACTGAAGACGGTCGGTTACTCTAGTTATAGCAACTTTCTCCAAGATCAAGCAACAACATTTACTAACTTTTCACTTATTCTCTGATTGCCACATGTATGTTGGTTCATGTACTACATGTATAAGTATTCCTATTTCAAGTATGCTCTAATGATAATGGGAAGTGAGTTGAACTTTTTTGTTGGTTTGCGAGTGAGTGAGTGAAGGAATTGAAATGAGAAAGCAGCGAGTGGTGTTCCGAATAATGTTTCGAGTCTTGGAGATGGAACGGAGGAAGTGGCCAAGGAATTGGATTGTCATTTGATTTGAGTGAAATAATGTTGAGACGTAAATGTATTTAAGTGCCGTAGTTTTCCATCATTTCCATCCATCTGCCTCTCAAGTGCTATGCATAAATAAGTAGCTCTAGCTATGTAATATGTAGTATACTATGTAGTAGTAGTTCAGATATATTTGATGAAACAGATGCGGGAAGGCTTCTTGGTCGTCACTAACCAATTGACAAGATGACAACAGCTCCCATACATGCTTGCTACGTATACTTTAAGTATAACAAGTAAGCGAACAGTTAGAAAGTCTGAGTTGAGTGATTGTGAGAAAGGCTGCATGCGCTCTTGTGTGTATGTGTATATGTATATGTATATGTATACATATATAGAGAGAGAGAGTTTAAAATAACTTTGCATGCTCCCATTATTGTCCTCTATTCTATGTATCCGTACGTACGTACTAATGTAGAATGTGTAGAGGAAGATAAGGTTTAGGTTCTTAGTGTAATCTTAATAGTATGTACATAGTATATACTTAGTATGTACTCGCAATACAATGTAACACAAGTTGTTCCTCTCTTCTTTCTTAAATAGGGAACTATAGAAACAGGCAGGAGCAGAGCCGGAGGACTGATCGACTCTCTCTGGATGGCTGGATAATTATTTTACATGTATAGGTATATACTAACTATGGAAATGAGACTAAAGGTACTACTAGGTATTATATATAAGTATAGGGATGTATGTGAGTATGTGTGTGAATTATATTTTGTGTGTTGAGTTACAAATAGCTGAGTGAGAAGCCTCCAACGTGGCTGCCTCTCATTTTTGATTGATTACGCTCCCATTGAATCCTCGTTGACAGAGGAATTCCGTTCCGAGTTACAAACTCCCTCGCGATCTCGCCTGTCGCATTACCTTCCCTATTCACGTATAGTTGACCCTATTTACGTAGCAACACTAACAACTAACAACGTGTTTTACTTCTTACTTAGTAGGTGCTTATTGCCAGCTAAGTTAAGTAAGTAGTTATTTAGCTCTCCTTCCGCCTTTCTTCCTTCCTGCCCACATTCATTCACTGATTCACTACACTCTCTACATACTCTACATACTCTACATAAATACCTTATACTACAGTACATGCAAGAAGGCTTTTCTCCCACCAAAGAGAAAACTAAATTCATTTTAAGAACGTTTCATAACAGACAAAGATATTGTGAGAGATTAGCTGATTAGAGATTGCCATTGCATGCATGAAGCTGAGAATCCCTAAGAGCCCCACTGAAATGAAATGAGTGACGCCATCATTATGCACCTACATTACTCCACCTATGCTGTGAAACTGATATTTAATTACTCATTTAATTTAACACAATACACTATTTGTTTAGATACTAAAATTAAATATATTATATGTTTACATTATATGTATGTATGCACATGCCAATATATCTACACCCACAAGAAAAACAATAGCATGCAAGAAATTCTTCCAGTATAATATTCGAAACTATTTCTAATAGGGAAGATGTTGTTACAGAACATTCGGGTTGATTTATCTGTAATTCTCCTTACCTCATTTTTAGAATCGTCTCTTTTCTCTGTTGCATGTTGTTGCTGGTCAACGAGACGCATTAAATTCCTCTGTACTCGTAAATAATGTATCCGTAATACTCGATCTCGATCTTGTATGCATTCCATTCCATAATAATAATGAACAATATGGTTTTGTGTACATATATATATAAGAATATATAAAAAAGATATAAAAGAGAGATGAAGAGGAGAAGTCACAGTTGGCTGAGTGGCTGGCTGGTTGTCGTCGTTCGTCGTTGGCTGGAGTCCCTGGAGATTGTGTTCTTCCCAGAAGATGAGAATCACAAAGAGAATTATTCAGGAATAAAGAGATGATTGTTCAACTAGGAGTCCCTCGCTTTCTTTCTTCTTCTGCTGCCTCATCTCTGCCTCATCTCTGCCTCATCTCTGCCTCATCTCTAATCACATCCGATTTACTTGCCTCCGTTCCTCTCAAACAAATCCTTCAATAGTCCCATCACATCCACTCACTTCCACTCATTTCCTTCCGTCCCGTCCGTCTTATTCAAACAACTATTCTATCCCATATTCCCATTCATACAACGTACAGATACACATATACACAAATATACAATGCAAAAACCCAATAAATAATATAACGTCGCGTCGCACGCCAGACAGACGCATACCGTGCACTACAGTCAGTCTCAACAGACTATTTCTATGAACAGACTCATTTCTGTGTACAGTCACCGCAGCGTCTCAGTCACAAGTCACAATATCGGCCGGAAACAACGGCAGAAGATGTATTTCATTAAAAATTAGAAATATTCCAATCTCAACACATCGTCCAATCATCTTTTCTTTCTCACCATATTACGCACGGGGACTTAGATACTTAATTCATGTACTTATACGTAATTCACTACAGGCGAAGTTATTCAACTAATGAGTGTAATGAGGGATCAGTTGGATATAGGTTGGTAAATATATAGTTAATTGTGCAAGACAGACGGACAGAGCATTTCCATAAAGTCGTTTCACAACTTAATAACTAAATAGTTAGCAGAGCGTTGGAATTTCGATTGTGGGATGTAATTAAATTTGAATAATTCTTTTTAAGCCGATACCATTCTCTCGACTGCTCTTTGTCATCTTTGTATTTGTAAGTCTGACTGTTGTGTTAGGGAAATACAAAGGGAAGAGTAAAGAATGTCTCTAAACACATTCTTTGTGATTCGGAGGCGAGTACAACTAACTGCTTACATATCTACACATGCATAACACATTAAACTCTTTATAAAGTTTCAGTTCGGAATCCCTCCTCCCACTTCCATTCGCATCAACCACCACTAACAATACAATTTCAGTAGAATCATTTGTAATGTAATAAATAAATGTCATTGAAATTTAGTTTTACCTTAGCTAATAGTTAAGTCGCCTTAAGTCTTTTGGAATTCTGTCAAGGGACAAAGAAATGTGAATACTTAAATGCATGGCATACTCGTAACTAACTCACACTCCAGATAAAGTTATGAAGTTAATTGGGCCAAGTGCATTAGTCGAGATCCTAATCTCAAATGAAGTACCTTGCATCGCACCAATATAATACTACAGATAAATAATCTTAATTGCTTAAGTAAAGTATACGACGTAGTACGTGTGCATAAATGTCTACCTTAAATGTTAATTATTGAAGAAATAGAATTAGATATTGTTTACATGCTATTATACAGCTATTCAATTATGTAAATGATGTAAAATGCAAGGCAGAGATGCGCAAGTGTTAGTTTTCTGTCGTAGGCAAAAGAGGAGACGAGAAAATAGAGTTAGTGTCTTCATATCCGAATGGGGAAATCTGGGGAAATCTACGGTTACGCAGACTACACCTTAACTTACGTACGTACGCAGTTTAATGTGTTACACGGCCATGAAAAGTGTGTAGGATTGTGGACATTGTAAGATGCGAAGTCAAGTCAAGACTGAGGAGATCAGCATTTTCTGTGGCTAAATCCTCGTGAACCCAATAAGAGAGAAGCAAAACAGAATTGTTAAGTGGAGACGGAGAGAAGGAAAACGATGAGCAAATAGAATTAAGAAGGACACATATGTGTATTTAGAGTATCGATCTTCGTCCAGCGTCTCCCTGGACCACAATGGACATGAGTGAGCCAACGGCCTTGCCTGGAGTGACAGTCGCACATATAGCAAGTATTATAGTAAATAGAAGTCTTGACTGACTGAGACGGGAGATAGTTTGACACTCCGAAATAAATTCTCTCGCCTCGTCTGCTCTCTGCTTAAATCTATTACGATAATCGAGTCCACGTGCGTGGCAAGAATTCCAAAAAAATTGCCAATTTAGCCCTCAAGCCTCTCTTTATGTCATTTATGTCCAACTCAAATTCCTACATCAAACTCATTGTGTAACTGAATGTTACACATAAGAAGATCCTTTTTTAACGCATCCTTTAAAAACAAGAAAACAATAAAAACTTTTCGGTCCTCCTTTTCAGAGAATATAAGAAAATGTCCAAAGTTGACCTTTTAACCTCCACAAACTAATTATACATGGCCTCTTAGTGTGGCTTCATTGGTAGTGCAGTATTTACATAATATTACATATGTGTATATCAGTTAGCAGTGTGGCAGTATAAATGTATGCGCTAATGTGGCAAACAAACATTCATTTTTATTTAGTTAACCAAGTTTCTTAAACTACTTTTTTGGTTACTCTTAAGTATTAAATTACTCTTATGCTGAAAATTCAGATAATTCAGAATATTATACAATTCTGTATGCCTTCCTAATTCTTCAAAATCAAATTAAGTTAAGTAATCTAATTTTCGACCATATTTGTATTTTGCAATATAAATACTTTTGAGATAAGACATATTATTTAGTTCAATTTCTGCATTCGTTATTCTGACTTCATTTATTCTAGAAACTATTCGTAAAAATGGAAAATAAATATTCGATTTTTCAAATTTTTTGAGATGAATGTATCACTCGAGAGTAAAGTCAATCGTGGGAGAACATTGTGGGAGAACAACTTTGAACAACAGTGGTCTGCAGTCTGCACTGCACTGAACAATTATGAAAATAAAGCTTTGATTGATCGATCGAGTAGACCAAACTCAACATTAATTTCTGGACTTTTATAAAAGGTATTTTTTCCTTCATCAATTGTTAAGGATGGCAGAACGACTTCAGTTAATTAAATTACGATACAGACAGATATTTCCGGAGTATTTGCAATATAATCAGAATTCCATTCTGGTTTGATGTAGTAATTCCTGTGGCCACAGAAACAAGTTATGTCTGCATGTGTGCTATAGACTGGACACCACTGGACATATGAAAATGACAGAACACTAACGAATATTTCAATTCCAATGCTTTGCTATCACTTTGAGCTTTATTTATGTTATTTATCCGTAAAGCAACATTATGACAAGCAACAAGCGAGTCTGTGCTCGATACACAATAAACACCAGCAATAAAAGTTCTGATTACTCTGATTATATAACGAATACACCGGAAATATCTGTATGGTAGTTTAATTAAGCGAAGTCGTTATGCCATCCTTAACAGTTGAAAAGGGAAAAACCTTTTATAAAAGTCCTGAATTTTTTGTTGATTTTGGTCTACTGAACCCGCCTGTAGGCAGGCGGGTTCAGAAACCCAGAAACCATGAATACAGTCGATTTTCCTCGGGTACTACTTTCTCCGGGATCCCTATTTGCTTATCGTTAGTTAATTACAAAGAGAGTAAGTTTGCAATCAGTTAGGAAGATTATTAGATATGCGCAGGTAATAGTAGTAGTATCTTGGGTTTACGTGTGAGTAATGGTAATGGTAATGTGTGTGAATAAAGGCGAGTTGAGTCTTGGATTCCATCTCAAGACACTCAAGAGTTTGTTTCATTTGATTGATAGAGATGTGAACAAACTCTTTCCTTGCAGACACTTTTCCTCAACTCAGCTCGTCAACTCCATTCCATTTACTCATCAACCCCTTTACAATAATTAGTTCAGTAAAACTAGCAGCTTCTTCCATTCCCAACTCTCTCCCTCTCACAAATAAATGCTAACACAAATGTACTCAGCGAGTGCTGGCGAAACATTGTATGGTTTAAAGGTTATAAAGACAAATATAAAGTTTTGCAAGGACCAACACCAAACGCAGTATTACTATATAACAAACTTTGCTCTCAGATAACGAAAAAGTAAAGTATTTTGTTGATGGATGATTTGCAATTAGGAAAGGCAAGGAAGTACAATTATATACATGACTTGTAGTAGATTTATAAGGAGCTCCTCCATTATTAATTTTAAGTTTCATAGGAAATTAATTTTAAATAAAATTTAAAATTTAAAGGAAATTTTAAAGGAAATGTAATTTTAGTGAACTCGGTTTATCTAGAATTGTCATTGGGCGTACTCTACTCTCTACACCAGATCGGAATTTATATAAATCACATTCGAATCCACTCTAATTATATTGCACTTATCAATTTAAATGGGAAAATGATCTTATTCCAGATTCACTAATGTGTAATATATTGTATTTAGCTATTGAGAAGTGACAGACACAAAGTGGCACACTACATGATGATACTACACTATATTAGTGTTGGTACGGATTAATCCCAACGGGTGTCCCAAAAATAGAAAAGATAAATTTTGTAATAATAAATAATAATAATAGTTCTGACTGAATGTAATGTATTTAAGGTGGTTGGTTGGGAGTTGGGCTTGGACCGAGATTGACGAGATGAGGTGATTAGAGCTGAGATACTTGAGGACAGTGTTGTGTAGAATATCGTGGCCTGAACATTAGATTAGATAATAGAGGAAGCTAACGATGCAGAGAGGAGGGAGACGGGAAAGTTGTATGGCAGGCACAAATAATAATATTTGCATTGTCTGCATATTAACCATTGTCGTCACATCTCTTAGTTGGGGTACAGAAGTTGTATGTGTGTAAAGTTAAGTTGGGAATCATTAGTTATATTTTATATTTTATATTTATGACAAAGATTACTGAGTGTGTATTATAATATTATAGTACCTTATAAAATATATTATTATCTATTTAGTGAGGTTGTTGTACTTTTGTTGTTGTGCGGTGCAAGATTGTGGCGGGGAAGATGAGAAACGTTGGCTGTGATGCTGACTCATTGTCCATTGTCAGTTGGCCATTGTTGGCAGAGTGCGATTATTAGGACGTTGCCACTTGACTGCATCACCAAACGTCCCAAATCAACTCTTTCCTTCCATCGTCACACGTATAACTTATATACTTATATATTATATATCAGTACTTATACAGAATACAGAATAGTGCATCTCATTATTAGCATCCTTGCATGACATAATATTTCAAAAGAGAATATCATCAACAACAGTGCAGTAGTGACACTGTGACCACACTAACTATCTGTCCATTTACACTTTATCCCTTTCAATGTCATTCACTCTCGTCCCGTCCCATCATCCCCAACCATTCTCCCCACCTGAGGACGCTAGACGACGCAATCACTTAATAAATGCAAAATAAATGTCTCTATTATGTACGCATATTGCTAACAACTGTAGATGTTTTACACAAGCAAGTCCCAGTAAACTTGCACATCAAAATTGTTAAAAAATAATTGGTGAAAACCCTAAAAACTTATTACTAAATGATAGGAAAATCATAAAACCCGAATTCTGCTATTCCTTCCCCTCCCACTTAAATAGTTGTGAAACAGTAAATGAGTCTCCGTTGACAACACAATTGGCCCAAAGGTTGTCTAATATTGTTATAAGGGACCATCTATTATATATTGACCAACTTATGATAACGTCCACCAACCCGTTTGCATATAGTAATACTAAAATTTGGCCATAATGGGCAAAGTCGGTGTTACTGTGCAGTGCATATTAATCTGCAACCTACTATAAATGAATTGATGCAGATTAGTTCGTATTAACTTATTAATTTAAACTGAAAATATTTGGTTTAGATTGATTAGCGTATGATCCAATGCCCAGCGCTGATTTGATTTGATTTGAATACGAATACATGAATACCAACTACGGCTTCAGTGGGTATTGCTTTGTTGGTCATTCCACATTTCGTTGTTGGCACCAACGCAATTAGTTCCTTGGTAGTTGCAGACATCAGGAGGTTTTCCATGGTCGCAACACATCTTCGAAATGTCTACAGAAATTATTTCATCCCTATTTTATTTGCACACTTCTTAGTGATAAAGCTTGACTGGAATCCATTATCCAGCATGGCTCAATACACAAAAATTTGATTCTTATCATTCTTCTGTAGGGTTACGGAGGGCAGTGAATAAATGGAAGCGAGGTTACAAGCAAATTATAAGAAACACAATTTTTTTAGGTAATGTAAGTAAAACTTATAGTGTATTTTAACTTTAGGTGTTTTCATTATAATGACAATAATGAGGGCTGCATTAGTATTTTTATAGGACTTTTAAGTAAAAGTTTGGGGGAAGTAAGCATTTGTTAGGGTGATTTTAAATGTTTGGGCTGCATTATTATATTTGGGGTAAATTACCATATTTAGGGCAAAATAAGTATAAATATTTGGGGTAAAAAAAGTATTTTTGGGGTGCCATTAAATACAAGTCATGAATAAATTATTATAATGTATATGTACGCAAATTAATAGATTGTTGCATATTTTTGTTAACCTACTTGAGTTAACACTAAGTCTTGGAAGTATTTGCTGTGAGTATGGATGGACGTATTACATAAAGAAGAATATTTGTAGGTATAAAAGGGTAGACAACAACATATTTATTTACTAGATACCAACAAAGAGCTGAGTTCCCCTATTACTGTACATACTTATTCTAGGTATTTTGTAGAGATATGCCTCGTGGGTGAATATTAGCATGAAGATCCATATCCGGTGTGTAAAGAGTTTCCATGTGAAATTGCAATAAAATGGCGCTACAACGACCGATTTTCATGCAGGGACAATTATGTTCTCCAAAAATTAAAAATTATTAGCATTACAAATATACTGGCTATAAGAGGTAAATACTATGTATTACCTCCAATGCAATGGCGAAGACTAAATTTACTTATTTGAACCGGAAACCAAAAAACTTATAATTTTTACGGAATCGGTGGAGTAAAACTTCGGTTTGTGAATCTATAAGTATGTACTATGTAATTGTGTGAATATAATAATAAAATGCAAAGACTATATTTTTAGGGGCAAGATGCACTCACACCTACAAAAATAGTAAATAATTAAGCAGATGACTTTGGCTTAACCTCAACTATACAACTAGAGGTAGTGTAAATATAGTAGATCTAATATACTAGTAAAAGAGATTGTGGGAGAGATATTCGGAGTGAGCGAGTGCTGGTAAAGAAATAAAGAAAGAATTGAGCTATGGAATGATTAATGACTTGCAACATTACGGAATTCTATTGACAAACATTTGAATCAGTTACAAAGAAGCGGAGCGAAGCCATCTCTCCGTGACGTTATTTGGGCCGAGAAGCCTCAATGAACACAATCGCTACTCTTCCACTCTTATGTACGTTCTTTGTGTCCCTTATCCACTTCCTTCCTCCGATACACAGAATACATAATATTCTCCGACCCACCATCAACAAAAAACCCGCCCGCCCGTCTTCTCTTCACTCACTCACATTATTATGTACCTTCACATTACAACACTATTTCCTATATATATCTACATAAATATTTAATACTCTTTTATATATACCAATCACCTATCTTAGTACTTATCCTCAGATATCCATTATTTCTATAAACCCCTATAGAAGACTACCCCAGCCAGTAGTAAGTACATACTCTAGTACAAGTGACAGTAAGAGACATAAAATCCAGTCTGTATCGATTCCATTTCCCATTTATGTCAACCGTTTGCTGGCATTCCATTCCAATTTCTTGGTCCCACCCATCCAACCTCAAAAGTAAATAAAAAACTTTTATTATCCAAATAATATCCAAATAACGGAAGACCTAATCCAGTCATCTTTCAATATATTATCTGTAACTGGAGACAGACGCTTGACAAAATGATGGATTTGAGTTCCTAATCCTTTTCGAATATTTACAGTAGACCTATTTAAATGTAACCCTGTAATAGTTGTAGGAATTTCCCATTGTTGCTTTAATCACTACTATCTATATATATAATCATTATATACAGCATCTTCTATGGCATATAAATGATATTTTTATCAAGAAAGTAGTGAATTGACATTATTTATGTAATCTAACTAATAATATTCTTCAAATAGGTACATATGCTTATTTAAATCTAAGCTACATACTTATTTATGGGGACAACACGGTAGGTATATTATATATACAAGTAGGTAATATTTACAATATAGTATGTACAAGTCTGGATAAAAGTAAGGTATTGGTAATTAGAATAGGTAGTGATGGAAAGATGGTAATATTGACTGATTGCAGTCCAGAACATAAACAAATTAAGCCTGCAGCTCTTGCGAACTACAGTCAACTGCACTGGAACAACGACAGGCAGGCCTCTATTCATTTTATGTTCTGGTACTGGTATATATTCTTAAGAGAACAAATCTCCTCTCTATATAAAAAAATATAAAATGGTTAGTAAATATATTAATATATTATAACGTGCAAGTGTACTCCATGTGCTATGTATTAGGTATTAGGTATGTACTATTCTACAGTGTAACGTCCTGGAGAGGGAGACTCGTAGGATACCGGTTGTCTATTTCTAGTTCTATTCCACCCCGAACTTATAAATTATAAATAGTAAAAGTACCTATTTGATATATCATTCATGTACATGTCATCTCAGTATTAATTACTCGCTGGTCCAAACATATTAAATTCTTTACTACATTACTACATATTGAATACTATTATTTATTAATAACATTTTAAACATTTTAATTGCAGTCCGAATTCAATTAAATAAGTGAAAAGAGGTAAATACTATGTATTACCTCCAATGCAATGGCGAAGACTAAATGTATTTACATAGATATGTATTTGTAATTAGTGATGCTAAAACTCACTACTCATAAACGCGTATTCTATGTATTTATTTGTTTATCTAAATGCTATTAAGTACACTAGAGATTATTGAGAGGAGCCCAGAGTAAATTGATGTTGATTCGAAGTGGATCCTGCCAAGCAATCTTCCTCAGTCAGTCCTGGAATGGAATCGAGATAGACAGATCCGATGGCAAGAGAGTCATAGTAGAGGAGAGAGAGATGAATTGGGTTTAGATGTAGATTAGGAAAAGAGTCAATCCAATCCACCACTTCCTCATCTCTAGCCTACTGCATGTATGTATGTATGTAGGAATAAGTGTATAATGTGTGTGAGAGAGCAGCAGATTAAATAGCCGTCAAACGTAGTCCCCGCACGGATAAATCAATCCACTAATTGTCTCCGGCTATTTGATTTGCTAATTGAGTCCCTATTTCTTCCCTCAAATATTATATACAGCAATATTATCATTTCCCTCTTACATTTACTAGTATACTATGGTGGTTGTGTATTATTGTTAGCATTTAGTTAATAAACAGGCAGGACCGACTCTAATCGACTTCTCTAAACTTGTCTAAAAGAATTCGAGGGATTCTCACAATCTGGTATACCCGACAAAGCAAGAATATCTAGTAAAAGCAGGATAAAATACAAATTCTAATGCTTGAGAACTCCTGATCCTTGAAAACCATCCTCATCACCTGAAGCAAGCAAGAAACCTTTCTGTTGGAATATTGGAATTCCATCTTGATTGATTCGTACTTTTTCGTACTACTTTTTTTAAACTGGTCAAGGCTTTTAGACTGGAACAATTCCTTGTCATATTAAAAAAGGACAGCAAGGAATGCTTATCCTTTAATTGCTCAATAAGTTAGTCTTAACTCTTAACAACGCACGATTTCGATTTAATTTCGATGTTGCGCAGTCCTCTTATGTGTGTAATAACATCGGAAATATTAGAATATTTTACTAGTTAGGAGTTAATGTAGAGTGCATGTGAACATATCGTATTTACCTTTTAAGTGCCCGAGGAAAATGCCAGAATATGCAATAAACAGATTAGTATTAGTCAGATTGAAGATATCGATGCTAAAGTAAAGAATAAATAAACCATTGCTAATCAAGCGGTTGTAGCAAATGGAAGTACCTACCAATTGTGTAAATATATGAAAATAGTTGGATGACATTTTAGAGACATGCGGAACTTAATTCACTCAAAATCACACAGTGTCCCATGTTTGGGGGTAAACGGAGACTTATATTTCAATTCCTCAACTGCTTTCTAACGATGCCTGATGACAAATCATTTAGAACTTACTCTTATCAACCGATAAGAACAAAATTCAAAAAAGTTGAACCATTCAAAATCTACTACATGTGCGGACAGACAGGCAGACAAACAAACAAAGTATTCGGATAAAGGGGTTTCACAACCACTTAATAACAATTTCCACATTTCAATTTGAACTTTATGATGCGTATATATTATTCACGAATCATTGAATGAGGCATGTACTAACTGTAACTGGAGCTGTAACTGTAATAAAGTTTTGTGCTCCGTGCAACATGTGTATGTCTACAGTCTGCAGATAATAATTATAGGTAATTCTACGTAGTCGATTTATCCGTGAATTAATATTAGTTCGGCCTCCGGCCTCAATGCTCCAGTTCCAATTAGATTTGATTTGATTCATGCGCATGTGGGAAATATTCTACCTTTCTTCCTCCGATAAATTGAACATAAACTTCGTTCAAACAATCTTTCATCACACTTCATTTTATAATGTTTGCGTTAGATTATATTCTAATAATATAGAACATTCAGCACATAATGTATAATAGTTATCATAATGTATTTAATGTATATAATGTGTAACAATTTGTGTTATTAATTATTTGTAACTGTCCTTTGCGAGAGTTACATCATCTCATCAGTTATAAAATTATTGCAAACACCATGTTTTATATTATTGTGTCTTAAGATAACCTTCAATTATGAAGTCAGTGTGCTAATAAAGTATTTTCCCTTTGACTTAGGGAAATGCCTTTATAGGGAGACTTTTGCTACGTATTTAGAGATGTACACCTTACAGATCACAATTGGTCGTTGTCTGAAAAAGGAATGAGTAAAATAATTTTGCATTCTAACGAGAAGAGTAAAAAATTAGAGAAGTGGGTACTAGAAGTGGGCCAGGGGTAGGGGAGGAGTTAATCTATGCACACATTAGCACTTCATAAACTCAATCAATTGACAATTAAAGATAAAATCTGTTGTATGAATTCTAATCCCTCCTCCCTCCTGCATTCAATCGTTCAATTATTTTATCTCCCCAATAATATATATCTATCCTCCTTAAGCATTGGAGATTGATGTTTAACAACAACAGCGAAGCCAGACGTATGCAAATTATACAATTTCCTCTGTTAATACTTAATATCCTTCTAGAAACCTAATAAACAATGCAACGGATGTGCACATCTCAATGCGTCGCAATAAGTGAGGTTATGATATTTGTATTGGTATAGGGATTTGCAATGATTTAAATGCGAATTATGTAATGTAGTTATGTTTGGGAATTATAATAGTTAAAAAAAAGTTAAAAGTTCATGTTATTTAAGTGCCGTCAGGTTCAGATCAATTTTTGATCTGTTTTTCGACGGGTGGCACCGAGGACT
>JAQFYC010004377.1:0-17381 GCA_034694165.1 Tomocerus mixtus | reverse complement strand
GTGACCCATTTTTGTCTAACTTGTACTGGTGACCCGTTCTCCTATCCGTGCTACCCATCGAGTCCCCCTTAAGTTAGCATCTATTAACATTAACTACAAAAGCATAATTTTACCATGTTCTATAAGCATAAAATATGATGTCATGTCATGTCTTAACTATTAAATAGTACATTATGTACATCTAGTGCATTAATTCTCGGATCTGACCTAGTAATACTAATACCCGGATTATAATGTTTTCGTTTTCATTACATGTGTAAAAGCAATAACACTTACAATCAGAAGATATAGGATCGTACATATGTATTTGTAAGGTTTGAAGGGGCAAAAGCATGAATTCGCAATTCCACGACATGCAACATTTTAATCTATATCAAAATATCAATTTCCAGTAGCCTACTCCCTACTCGGGGAAAAATTGTATTTCTATGAACTATGACTTCAGCTACAATTATTATATTCAGTACATTCCTTCGGTGAGTTGGGCGTAATATTTATATAAACATGTACCTATTACCTATGTATGTACTTAAGCACATGTACTACTACTCTAATATCCTTGATAAACATGTACCTATTTATGTTATTATTGTCCGTATGTATACATTGTGCTTTGCTAAAAGCATTTTGAACAGCCCTAACATTCAGTAATATAAATCAAAGAAATCAGCTTCATGTAAACTTGTTATTGTACCTGAATTTATTGTGGAGATCAAAGAGTTTTTTAATCTTTGCAAGTTTTCCCAAGAAAACAATGTTGAAAAGAAAAGCAAATTTTTCTACTCGCTTACTTACGATATAAAATATTTATAAATGCCAATTCTTTGCATGATGAATAGAAAAGTGGCGTGATCTGATCTATCGTGTTGCAACTGGTATTGGTTGTCCAACTGGATACCTGGTAGGGAAAGGTGATGCTATGCTAGAGAGTGTCTATCTACTACAGTGTTCAACATAATACCCAAAATGCTGGTATTGGCGTTAATTACACTAAGAATTTAAAAAAGATGTTTTAAAAGCCAGAAGGAGTAATAGTACGTGACTGTACACTTAGTTAGATTTGCAATATTTTAATTCATGTAAATATTATTTCACATTTGTGATAATTAAATTAGAAAACCACGATACATAATTATTATTCCATAGTTTTTAGTTACTAAACTATGAACACATTAATGTGGTATTTTGTAATACGATCATAAACACTCGAATCGGCTAGGAATACAATCTCAAAAATACAAATATGGGTGGACTACAAAAGAAAGCCATTTAACATGTGAGGGAAAACTCTTTTGACCATTCTGTAGTGTATTCCACGAGTAAGCTCTGTAATGTAAAGTGATTTCTTCAAGGTTTCACTTTTTGTGAAAGGGCGGTTCTCTATAGTCACATAAATGTGTATTCCCCAAAGGAAGTATACTAAAGATGTATGTATACAATGTACGAGTAAATAGTATGTTTTCCTTTTTATTATTTTATTTATCATTTATTCTTCTTTGCTCTCGTCTAAAATAAAATGTATTAGAATTTTGCTTACTCTTACAACGAAGGACGGATGTGAGCATTGTGAGTTGTAGGTTTTGTTTCACTTTCTGGTATTGGTTTCGCAAAGTAGTAGCAAAGTTGTAGGGCTTCTTCATTCCTTTTCATTATTCTTTAGCCTTTGCTTGTCAATGTGAGAATGTGAGCGAAAAGGAAAGAAATAGACTTTTGCATCAGTGGAATTATTGTGTAGTGTGAGGGTAGGTATTTTTGTGGTGCACTGATATGAACATATTATAGGTACTATCCATGAAATGAATGTCTGAATAGGTGAAGTCCGTGAAGTATGTACTTGCCTTTGGATATCTGAAGTTTGTTGATTGTTAGTTGAGGTTTTGTACCATATACCATAGAGAAGCACTGCAAAGAGAGAAAGCAAATGGCATCAATCGATATGAGATGAATGGAACTATTTTCCACAAAGGCTATTTCCTATAGAGAATTTCAGAAGGAAAGTTGATCCGTGTCCTGAAAGTTTTCATATGCTTCCACTACCATTACCGCCACGATGTCATCACGTTTTAGGTTTTCGGCAAATAGAATCGTCTTTTTACGATATCAATGTTAAATCCATACGTAGATAAAATGTGAGTCACTTTAAGAATGAGCACGTTTGAGTAATAGCCTTTCAATATAGTATATAAGCCACGAGGTAAACAGTACATTATATTGGCTGGCCCTTGTTTAAAAATATGAAAGGTTTTTAGTCAAAGGTGCTCATTCTTAAAGACTCTCATAAATGTGAGAACTGAGAACAACAAATTGCGTAGATTTTTCGAATGCCCAGTTGTCAGTTATGTTTTCACTTGAAATAAAGTTGGAATAAAAGAAAACATCTCCTGCTATGGTGTGCTTACCTGAAAATACGAACACCATTTTCTTAACAAACTTAAGTATTTAGTTAAATAAATACTTAATAATGACTATCATATTGTATGATGTGTACGAAGTAAACCCTTTAGACAATCTTAGAACAGTTAATAATAACTAGGAAACTTTACTGGAATTATGTTGAGAATTAACCGTTTTTATATCAATGACATTTAAAACGTTCTTGATAATTTCATTGGTCGCACCAGAAATACGGTATAATTCTGCCCAAGTCTCAGGTGTAATTGCTTTTACTTTCCCATATGGTTTTCTATTCATGATCCTCCTATTTTATGTAGTACACTTCCTACAATTCTCCTATTGATAAAGATAAATGAATGAAAAATAAGTTTACTAAATACTCTAATCTTTCATAACCCATTAGTCAAGAATGTCCCTTATTACTAACACCTATTTATGGAAAAGCTTTTGTTGGAAAACCTTTGGTCTATGTCAAATACTAATAAATAATAACAAGAGGTTTTTGTTCTCTATCACCATTACCTAGAAATTTAATTTAGATTGAGGAAGTACAAAGAGGAAAATTTATTTTACCCTCATATGGCTATAGGCTCGAGTAAAACGAATGGGCTGATTAAAATCAAAGAGGATGAAATGGAATTATTTAGCCTTCAGGAGCTTAGTCACTGTAAACTGTATTTCACCCTTTCAGGTAACACATTACCGTTTTTCACACACCAGAAATTATTAGCTCCAGTATATAGACATTAGGCATCATCATTGAACTATTATTTGTAATTGAGGTTTCTAATGTCCTTCGGTTATAAAAATGGGGATTGAATTGCATTTGGCAATATATATAACTGATTGATACTTCAAAATGAGCACTTGGGTAGTCAGCGACTGAAGAATAATTGTTATATTCATAGGAAATGATCGCAAAAGGTAAATAAATACATTATATAGGTATACAAACAAAAGATTAGATACAATAAATAAGTGAGTAGAAAAAAAATGGTTCATTGGTATAGTGGAGGCAAATTGAGACCATTATGAAATCAAAGTAAGTTAATCGTAAAGCTTAAGTCAATATCGAAATAATTTTCTCAAATCTACTGGAATGTTGTGTCGAGGTATCGAAAATTTTACAATATTGACCATGCTCAGTGTGATTACCTTTATTATTCTCTGTGAATTACTTCGACTCCTAAGTTGATATGCTGATTGGGCCTACTTTCTGACAGCCTTATCAACTTAAGTGAAAGTTCATTTTCTCTTCTACTTCAATATATTAAAGGCTATTGCAATTGTAACTGCAATAACAAGGTAATAGTTTAGTAAGCAGTTAAAAAATACTTTCCCTTTGCACATCAGTGCAATTTAACTAGTTACTTATATTTTGCAATAGATGTAATTTGGTTATTAGTAGTTAAAAGATGTGATGAAGCCATTTGAGTTGCGAATGTCATGTTGTTTTCATTGGCGAATTTTCAGAAGGCTATTGTGTGAGTTTACATATTTTTAAATGACTTTAATTCTCAGTATTGGCATCGCTCTAAAAGAAGTGTGAGATGAGATGTGTGGGGACTTGGTTCATGCTAAAGTGTCTGTGGTTGACATTTATCATTTCGTGGGAAAATGGGAAATTTCATTAGCATTTAAAAGTGATTGTGGGAGTGGGTAATATGTAAAGTGGGCGATTGATGGGGACATGAAATAAGTTTTAAATTAAAGATGTGATTGTATTGTAGGAATGTGTGGAACGTATGGCGGACGGTGTTGGAGGAAAATGAGAAATTAGCTCGGGCAAGACTGGCGGCTGTGGAGGTGTTCCAACAGCAGATCACAGATGATGCCAAAACAATTCGGCAACAAAAGCTGTCCGCTTCCAAAAAATGCCTTGATCAATTGCAAGTGGTGCAGAAGGAGCTCCAGGTGAGCGTGAGCGATTTGGACCGGAGTAAAAAGTTCTACTTTGAGGAGGAGCACATAGCCCACGATGCCAGAGACAAGGCCAGAGACGCTGAAGAAAAGTAAGTCATTTACTATTTACCCTTTTTCTACTAAATATTTGCATAAACAAAATTCATTGATCCTCTTCCGCTCCGCCTGCCAGATTGTTCGTTCTATTGAGCTCCGAGCTACTTTTAATCCTTTTTAGCTCATGTCATGTTCATAGTTCATACCTGTCACCTTCCTAGCAGTGAACTCTAAATCCTAATAGTACCTACCAAATAAGCATCTATTCTGTTTTTTATTTCATGCGTGTCAAGTTGTCCTCTATTCATATATTCTTTTTATAACTAATGAATTTCTACTATATTGTTCGATCATTTAACAAATTATTATTGCAATAACCTCTATTTAAAGGCTTATGGCGAAATCTAATAATGTTCTGTAGGCTGTAGACATTTCTGGTAATTACAGAGGACAGTATGGCGTGATGATGGTAGTGTAGAGTAGCCACATATTAAACATATTGACTAACTTATTTTTTGTATTTATATTTGTGATATATTATTGTGCTACTTGACTACCAAATTTTTGTAAACGAAAATTGTTATTTTGGACTCATTAATTTTGTACAAGTAATTAATCTACATAGATACAGTACTCTACAGTATTCTCTGTCTCTAACGCACTTGGGAAGAAACAATTCCAAAAATGTGCGAGAAATTCTTCTGATATGAAAATGAGTATGATTACAGTGATTAGTCCATGAGTGAATACATTACTGTAATAGATTTTCGTATTCATTCGACGATATTTCAATGAAGTGAATAAAGCATGAAGGAAATTGACTTCTTGCAGTTAAATATTTATATTTCATGTTGCTTCTAGTGCTCCAGTAGAGTATTGTAGAGTTGATCTTCTACCAGTTAGAGAACCACAAATTCATTCCCTAATAAAGGTCAAAATTTACTGAATTGTATGCATCGCTGATTCGTATCAACTTTAAACTTATTATATTATAGTCATTTAGAAAATAGAAAATAGAAAATGTATCAAATAGCAATGGAGAACTTATCGGTTTGGTGACGATAAATTATCAACAAAAAAAGAATTGCCCACATAACAGGATATCAATCCTTTAAAAGTAATTTTAATTACTTTTTGGTGTAGAGTAGGCGTAGTTAGGGTAGAGCAAGTATAGCTATACTAGGTAGTATGTATTAGTATTGAGTATTGTATAGCAATAAAACATTTGCAGGTTCCTTTGTGTGACATCAACTGATAGCAACTGTAAGTAAACCAATTAACAATAAGGAGAATTTATTCTAATTTTTAAGATAGAATTGGCTCAGGATGTGAAACCAAGCCGATTATACCCAGCCTGTCTCATGTGTCGCGTAAAATTTTGTCCCTCTGCATTTGCCGTTGATGGTTTCGTATCTCAAGGATAGTTGTTAGAAATTTCTCCGAGGGGTGAATGGTTGTAAAAATCGAGTCAGTTATTACTTTGACTTTCTTTGGGTAGTCTCTGGCAATGTCAAATTTCTTAATTTGAATATTTGGAATAGCAGTATATGGTGCTTGTTAGAACGAAGCGAGCCAATGCACTGTTTTAGAGATTCATTGATTCCCAACTCTACCGTTACAAATAGTAGAGAAGGAAAAGCTCTTCATGACATGTCAATTTCCTTTCCTGTACAGAACTGCTATTGACAGTTATACGTGATACTACTTGCTACCTATACATACTAGCCAACAGCAAAGTTTTATTCTGTCAAAACCTTTGTTCTTGCTTTGCTGGACAACTTGAATACACTTCTTCTGATCATTCCGACTTCTGAAGATACTACAGAACGGAGTCATTTAATGCCGTCATGGTTTCATCCTGCCATGTCGTATGCAATGTAATGTACAATGTGCCTCAAGAATTTGGAGTCTGTGTGTTAACATGTACTAATGTATTATGAACCTATCAAATATCTATATACTATTCAATGCATTATTACACTTTTTTGAAGCAAAAAATAACAGCAAAACAAAATTGCTTACGATTAGTATGACTTTTGCCAAATCTCTACTGGTCTCTGGTATCTGCAAAAAGGGGAAGACAACATACTGTAACTATTGTCAAAATAAAAGTACAAAGTTACAGTTCAATAGTTAATGTACGATTGATAATAAACTCATTTTTGTTTGAATTTTTAATAGTCCTTAAACATAAATGTATGTAAAAGCAAAAAATTAAAAAGTTTGGATTTCAGCAGTTTAATTAAGTACGTATCTATATTCACGTTATATCTATCTTAAAACAAATGGATAAATTAAACACTGCAAAAATATGAGTTTGCAGTTTAGGAAATGGGGCTTATGTTGACAAACACATTTACTAAAATAAGCTGCCATAATATATACCTAAAATCTGAATACGCCAACCAACAACCAACCTTAATATATGTTTTAAACGGTTAACTGTGGATGTATGATTATTGCACATAGTGACAATGCGACAACATTACTAGATATATGCAAGCAAGCTCTCTTTATCGTAGATACATAACAGACATGTAAGTTAGTTTAGTTTTTGAGGTTATTTAGTTGGCTGACTGTATGGTGAAGGAGTGTGTATATCCTGGATAAAAACTTTGTTATTCCTCCACTTTTATTTGTCTTTAAGGACATAACATTAGGCAAGTAATGCATATACATATAGTACATGTAATATGCGTATATAGGTATGGTATCTATATTGAAGTAGCTAGTGATGTGTGTAACTACTCTTTTAGAATGAAAATAAGTTTTGTCCCTTTTTCTCTATCCCTATTTGCTACATACGTACAAAGTTGTCCCTCCTTTCCTCTAGATTTCTTGAAGTGACTTCGCTCTTTGCATAACTATTTTCCCATAAGGAAGTTTGCCTTAAGAACCGAGTAGAGATCAAGCCAAGGCAAGGCAAGGAAAGTTTTGGATATAGATTTGCGTATTTGTCAAGTTAATCTTGCTCTGTTTTTATCGATTGTGTTAGTGTAACCAGTTTTCTCATTCCAGTAGTGCATTGACGTTTTTATTTTGCACGCTTCCATTGCCATTGCCAGTTAGAGAAAAATTTCCAGACATCAACGTCAACTCCAGAGACTTTCAATGAAAATCTTGATTGGTTTTTGTTTTCAATTATCTTTGATACTCTTACCATTATAGCCATAGCCTCGCATTCCATTATTATTACCTTGGCTCCGGTGACCTTTCTTACTTTGCATAAACTCATCCGCTTGTCACTACAACTGCAATTGTAGCATAATGTGAAATGTGTTATAGAATGGGTGTAAATTACATGATTCAATGTGCCTAATAGAACTTCGAGCACAAGAAGAACGTGCAACTGTGTATTATGTGTGTAATAATATCATTAGTCAAATATTATTATGAGATTGAGCCTTGAGGTCTTAAGGTTATGCCATTCGTGGAGCCAACCGTGCCTAAATTCTATAAAATGGGATAGGCAGACAGAAATGATTATGATTATGTAATACGGGTTTTGTTTGCGAACTACTAATGGATGGTGGAAAATCAATTAATATGGAAAAATCTTTTTTGTAGGTTGAAGAAGAAGAAGGGTTCTATCTTTTCCTCGTTCACGTCACTTCAGAGAAGTAGCGTGAAGGTAAGACAGGACAAAACAAAGGTTAGACAAATCCCAAACTATTAAATATTCCTAAATGGTGTTTGTGAGTAGTTTGACTGTTTGGTGAGCTAATACCTTATACTTTATTTGAAATAAACATTTAACACACGAAAAGAACAATTCCTGAGTCTGAAGGAAATATTACAAGATATTCCCTATTCTCTATGTAAAAAGGGTGTAAAGAATAATTTTGGCGCAGAAAACTGCAAAAACCGTCAAACTTTTTTCATGTATTAAGTGTCTATTGTAGAATTTTCTTTTGGTTACATAACTATAGAGAGTAGAAAAGTTTTGGAGTAAGTATTAAAGTCAACTGCATATCCATGAGATTGTCAGTTTGACTTTAGATGTAGAGTGGAGTAGTTTTTTGCTTTATTAGTAGTATGATTGAATGAACAAAAGCACTAGGGCTTAATTACTCTTAGTGTAACTTTCATCATTGTACTACTAGTTACTACTAGTCAATGTAAATATACTACTCTAAAGATATTGTAGGTATATTGTGATTGTGGTCTTGTCCATGTAATTCAGTCAAGTACTTATAGGTTCGTACGCATTGTCATTTGTATGGCAAGCAATATATTTTATATTTATCTCAGATTTCTGACAAGTAGCACCGTTTCCCAGTGTGCATTAATGGATTCTTTCTCTCTCTCTCTACTCTCTGTTAGTTCTCAACTAAAAAGGAAGCATGCGAAGAGAAATCTACGGGAGCTCGCAATGATTACATTCTTGCATTGGCTGCTGCTAATGCTCATCAGGACCGTTACTTCAATGTTGACTTGGATGAATGCCTCCGAGTAAGTCGGAAAGTATAATATTCACTAAAATCTCATTTACTACCTTTTACTACTAGTTATAGCACTATTACCACACCACTACGCCTTTCCCTATCTGTCCGCTGTTAATTAACATTCCCTCAAGGCAGAAAAGAAAACAGGAAGGACTATTCTAAACTTTGATGTGTTGGCCGTAATTATATTTAATTTTACCAGCAGCCATTGCTGCACCAGTGCTCAATTTATGGGAGGGGTCCCTTCAAAATAGTGAAAAACATCTCCAATCCCCCTAAGCTTTGCAATAGGATTATGTAATCAACGTCTTACGGAAAAAAGGATTTATCACCTACTTCAATCGTGTGGTTTCAGGCCAGATTTAACATAAATTCAATTATATGGTTCACAGCTATTAATTTAATTGTCATCAAAATGTGTTAAAGACAAGTATCATCATTCTTGATATTGGAATACTTTGTATGCGGCAATTATGTCTCAAAACGACGTTGAATCCTTACAGATTTTTTTCAATACATTGTTTACACATCAAAAAGAGGTAGATACTTTTTCGATTTATATTTTTGGCATGACTTTTACTTGAGATTTCTTAACTCGCGTTAGTATGTCATTTTAAATGTGATTTTTAATATTTCTGAGATCTGTGGTGACCTGTTGAACAAATTGTGAGATTGACAGTTGACAATTTATAGAATATCAATCTCAATGTCACCAAAACGCGTCAGTATTGAAAATAGTGTGCTATTAGTATATATCTGCTTCCATTGAATTTCATAGCTTGAGGAAATGTTACTGAAGGGGGTATTAAAACGTGAGGTTATGGATGTTTTAATGAATATTATATGTATTAATGTGTTTTTCTTATTTTGCTTCATAACAGACACTGGAAGGAGATGTTTACGATAAATTAAAAGAATACTTAACCGTGTTGGGCCGCACAGAGTTACTGACATGTTCCGCAGCACAAAATTCATTTACAAAAATTAGAGACCAAGCTCAGATGGTAAGTGCAAGTGCTTGTTTAGCTAATCCAATTAGTTTGCTTGTTTATTTGTGTTTCTGTAAATGGAGTGTCTTAGTGAGAGATGTTTTAATGGGATGTCTTACGAAGGACACGGAATATTCAGCGAAGAACCATGTTTTAAATATGGAAGCTTGACAAGAGTTTGAAGTTTTAAATGAATCTGATGCTCAGCTCAGCTGTCTGGGTTGATTTAGTTTAGTTTAGTTTGCTAATACTTTTAGTTGCATTACCTTGAACATAAGGTATGTATAATATTTGCATACACATCGAGTTGTCAGTGTACCTGTCGCTTTTTGCAACTCGTGTATGTAAATAGCTAGAACCTAAGTAGAACGACATAAATATATAAATAAGGAAGGACACACAAAACTCATGTACTATAGTACATATGTATGATAAAGTGATATGATGTCATGTCATGTCATGTGTCTGAAATGAAAATGAATCTGACTATCTGCACAGTAGAGTGTGCTGAAACACATTGGCAAAGGCGATGATAAGGATTAGTTAGCTTAAAGTTACTGAGAGTGCGAATTTTTATTGAGCAACAACATATTCTATCTGCGAACGTAACATAAAATAAAATTACATGAGATTTCCTGTGTAAAGTGAACTGGCGTTAGTAAATATAAACTTAGCTACTTCGCTAAAGGTGGGATCACATTGCAAATCGAGACGAAATTAATCTGAACTTTTCGAAACGAGGCTCAAACCCATGTTTTACCCCCTATCTTTCATTTGTTTTAGACATAAAATGTATTTCAACAAGGAAATTTAATTATGTTAAGCTTTCAACAATTTTAAATGTTTAAATGCATTTTAATTCATGATTTAACATTTTTGAGATTAAATGGAGCCAAAAAATTGTGAAAAAGAATTGAAATCTAGACTAGAATTGAGATTGAGAACCAAGAAATCATCTCGATCCCATCTCCAGTATAAAGTACCTACTTCTATCTAAAACTGTGAAACAAACGAGAGAATGAGACACTCAAAGGAATCACAAACTCAAACTTTGTAAATTGAAGCGACAAACCTTAATCTAATTCACTAGCCTGTAATTCCGACGGCTACCTTTTCACCATGTTGACTTAACTGTATAGTATGTATATATTGTATGTACATAGTTTGCTCTAGTTAGTTAGCTTAGCTACTTAAGACGATGTGCAATTTGAGTATTTGTACTTGTTTGTAGGCACATATTTACTATATACCCTATGAACATGACAACTTCTCTCATAACAAAATTCAGTATCAACTCGTAGGACATAATAACATGGAAAATATGTTGCTCACTTTCTCTCAACTTACAACATAACAACATTTGTTTACAGAGTGGAAAGTAAAAGGTAGTATAATATGAACAAACGACAGAGATAAGTAAGAATGTTTTGTACATACGAGAAAACCAAATCTCTACTCACTTTTACATTATACCTTAGGTATTTACTATTTGCTTTGATAATAATACTTACTACTTATTCTATCTGTACATTCATGGAGGTAGTGTAAGTACTATTCCCAGTAAAGGCAGTACTGCGTCTATTTATGCAGTGTGCCTTTACTTTGTTTGCTTTCTCCTCGCTTTCTCTCTCTCGTTAGAATTCAAAGTGCTCAACTCACTTGACTTCAATCTCTGCCATTTATTTTCCTCTGTGTATTTGCTCATATCTTCAATCAATGTGGATGGATCCCTTATGTATGTAATAATGGTAGTACACAGTGCTATAATATATGCATAAGTTGAAAACTTTGTTCGTCTTGACGGCGTGTGGGTGGACGTGGATATTTTATACAGAGGAAAATATGATGTTATTCATAAGAGCCAAAACCAAACAATATGTTTACTCTTTCCGGTAACAAGACAACGAAGGCTGAGCTAGTCACCTTATTAAAGTTGAATTATATTTTATTTTAGGCTGT
Organism: Tomocerus mixtus; assembly: GCA_034694165.1. Taxonomy (NCBI): domain Eukaryota; kingdom Metazoa; phylum Arthropoda; class Collembola; order Entomobryomorpha; family Tomoceridae; genus Tomocerus; species Tomocerus mixtus. The sequence continues at coordinate 5,635 of JAQFYC010004377.1, read as the reverse complement.
CAAATTCTATCTAGGTGAACTACTATGTGCATAGCAAAAAATTCTATTTTAAAGCTCACATTTACAGTGTACTATATTTTTATACAAAATGTTTGTAACTAATAATAATATCATGAAATTCATTATGAAAGCTAAAAAAGACGAAATAAGAACAATATTTATGTAAATCTACCACAAACACACACATTATAATTTAGCACAGTAGGAAAGTACAAATTTATCATTAAAATATGTAGAAAGAAGAAAAAGATATTGTGCACTACTTATAAAATAAACTATTCCCATAGGCCTGTAAGTTAAGTAGGTTGAAATATGTAGCAGCATCAAAATATTTTAATAATTTGTAGAAAGGCTTTGTAGCACATATACTTTAGGGCAGCGTAAAAACAAATGAGTTATCTTGTAGCATGTAATTAGAGGAAAAGCTGTTTGTTACCTTATTGTAAAAGTTTAATTTTGGTAATAAATATCTACGATATATCGTATGTAAGCCAATGAGGGTGGATATGATAAAATATTGTAAATAAATTGAATAATTATAGGCACATAGACTGAGCCATTATATTTTATTTTGAAATTACGTATTACAGATTACAATGCGCAATTTTCTCTGAAACAAATATCAGGATTAATTATGACACTAGCAAATCAAAATGAAATATTATTTTTGCGGAACTAGCTAAATACTAAATAACTAAGAGAATGGTTGTTTTATGATATGTGTGAGTATAACTATAACACAATGTGATTTTTCTATGTTGACAGTTGTCCAGAGATTACAACGTTATGTGCTGCGTTCAATATTATCCCGTACTAAAGCAACATATCCGCTACCCATTCGATCCTTGTGATGGTGACAGCTGTAGTAAAATAACATGTGAACATGGAGCTGGATCTTTGTTGTCGAGGGAAGCAAAGAAGTGGGCAACGAAAATAGGCAAAGAAGTCAAAATAATACGGGAGAATCAGCGGAGGATTATATTGTTACAACAGCTCAAGGATGCTGGCAATAAGGTAATTTTTTATTCTTTCCAATAATAACATGTAGTAACATTAAGTCTAGACACCTCAGTATCCTAGCGGTAGCCGATGGTTTATTTGTAGTAAATATATGGATTAAATTCTCTTATATATGTGATATGTACTTCAGTAGAAACGAATATACCGATCTACTAAAAATAGCTAATACTGCAAGTACAAATTGTATACGTACATTACCTATGCCTGACTGGATATTTTTAACCGTATATATTTGTTATACTTTTATTCTTGAACTAATTAATTAGATCTCTGGTATAGTACTTTTTACATTCATTATTTTTCAATAGCTAAATCAATACGTCTCTTCTGCGGATTCAAAAGACTAGAAGTAGGTTAGGACAGAAGCAATGTTTAATTAAGTACCTAACTGTTTTCCAGCGTATGTTTTATTTTGTACTGCGACTTGCGACTTAAAAGGATCTTTGATCTATAGCGATATTTCAATAGCTAAGCTAAATATGCGTAGATTAGGTTGTTCAGTTCTTATTGGTCTGATCGAGATAAGTTTTTGGCCATTGAGTCTGGATTAGAGTTCATAGACTATTAAATTGGTTTAAGTATTCTCCAAGCATTCAATTTTCAGACTAGGATAAAGTGTTTCATTCAGCTATTTCTAATTTTCACTCGTTCCTTAGCCTTTTGCAAATAGTGTATTAGTATACTACAGTACAGAAAGATAATTTACTATATAAACCTTTGCTATGTATTTGTACGTACTGTCTACATATGTATATAGTCTAGATAGTTGTTAGTTTAGGGATGTATTCTATTTAATAGTTGGTTTGTCTGGTCTGGTTTGCTCTTCATAAACTAACGAAGACCTCTGAGCTCCTTTCTCTCTGCTCTGATCATTTTGCTAGATTTTCACTAGATTTCCAATTGCCCAGAGCTCCTTACTCCAGTTTGTCAGAGAAAGGATGCTCGTCCATGGCGTGGCCTAGTCTTAATGCTATTAGCATCTCCTCATGCCATGGTCGCTGTACTAAGCCATTTCATGGAAAGTGGATAAGGTGAGAGAGCTCCAGTCAAACACCCATAGTTTACCAAAGTAAACTTAAGCTCTCTCTTTCTCTCAAACTAACTGTAGTGGTTTGGGTAGACTTCTGTTCTTCATATGTGTAGTCTGTAGTGTTTAGTGTAGTGTCACAAAATATGGGGGAATACAGATTTTATAATGAAAAGATAATACCTAGTAGGTACAGACGAAAACTACAGACCTACAGACCAGCCACCCAGCTAGCTCGATGGCTAACTAACTAAACATAAGCTAACAACAAACCAGACCAACTATAGCTAAGCTATCTCTATCTCTACTCACCACAATGCATATAATGTACATATAAAAATATTCTGTTGCCAAGAGAAAGCTGCAAAGTGCATAAGAGCAGGTTCAACCTAAATATGAGTTTTGATGAGATTCCTAGAATAATATTCTTTCAATAAGACTACGGCTAAACTAACACAGCTATGGATAATGTGTAAGTAAGAGAATTCCGATTGGCTTTGGCTATAATTAATTATATTGTCATTAGCTATAGCTGCACTCGTTACTCTAATGATGCAGTAGAAGGCAATGTGTACAATTGTGCGAATACCTACAGTCAACAGGCTCATCTCAAGAATGTTTAAATTAAAATTGTGAAATATATTCAACGAAAATATTGGAATTGCCAAGGAATTTTAAATAAAGCAATTTAACATTAGTGAATAATAGTACATCATAAATGTACGTGAAGATTCTTATTGTTATTGAATTGCAGCCGTTCTGAGAATAATGACATCTTTTATGATGTGAAAATATTTCAATGTCAGTCTACTAATATTTTATGGGAGTCTAAAAGTTTGTTAGCCAAGGCTGTACTGCATGTAGTAACTGTAAAAATAATAGCTGCATTATTATCCTTAACCAAATTCCTAGTGCTAAAAGTCTTTAATGGTAAATACATTTTTATTTCTTTCTGGAAAAGTGAACAACAATAGCATGTAAAGATAGGCGTACTTTTATCCTTATTACAAAGTATGATAGTTCGTAGCAGAAAGTTAGCACTAATAAATAATATACTAGGATTCAAATTGGAATGGACAAACATATTGTACAGTTACATAAAGTTATTTCGTGTTATGTTTAGAATGACCCCGATGATCCTAATGGACCGGACTTGGATACAAAAATTGAAGAAGCACGAGAAAATATTCGAAGGGCTGAGACGGAGAAAGTGAAAGCAGAAGGATGTATTGAATGCCTCCGGGATGGCGATGTTAATGTAGACGAGTGGATGCAGGATATTGAGAATCTGACAACAACTTTGGATATTCCTCGATCTGGAAGTTCGGCTTCGATCAAAACGGAAGCGTCTGTGGTAATAATATCAAACTTGCCTAATATTTTCATAATATTTATGTTATAATCACTAATGTTTGTTGAATTGAAATCAAACCAGTATGAATGCCCACATTTGAAACTATAATTGTACAATTGCAAAATACTTGTTGATACATTGCAATACTTCGAACAAAGTGGCAAACTGTTTTTCATTAAAACTAACACGTGTAATGGAATTAATATAATATAATGACAAAAAAAATTTAATCGTAGTCAAATAACCGTTGTATATAATCATTGTATGTGATCATTGTCATCTGTATGTACAACCAATATATATGTGTGATGACTCATTTCTGCAATTTGTTCTTTTTCCTGTCCCTTGTAGTTTCGTCCCACATCAAAATCATTATTTGCCACTTTGTCTTTTGATACTTGTCAAGTTGGAATTACTAACGTAAGTTGCATGCAACTTCGGGGGTGAATCGAGCATGCAATACTTTAAACGATTTACGATTCCCCAATTGACTTCCATATTACTTACTTCTCTCAAAATATTTTAATTCATTGCTGAATTTTTATTAATTTGATTGTTTTCTGTTGAAGAACTAACATACTATAATATCATTTGAAATCAATAACTAACATTAATATGACTGCTTATTGTTTGGATAGAAAACAAATTTCGAAATTTATTTCTCTTTTATTTATTTCTTTTTGATCAAAAATTGCCAAAAAGAGTTTTTCTTTTCTCCTGGCTAATAATTTTAGCCGTAGTAGTGCACTTAGATTGCTAATCAAATAATGTAAAGTACCTACGATTGTATGATGTTGCATAACTCTAACGCAAGCCTGGTAAGGGAAGTTGCGAGAAGCCATATCAAAAATATTGCATACTTGTCAGACCTGTCATGTATGTCGCTATTTTGCAATGGCCGCTTATGTTGTGTATGCTCTTCATGTTAAAATTAGCTTTCTGACATGGTTTTGTGCTTCTAAGAAAATGAATTTGTCGGATGCGTAGTTACTCTATAAAGTTCAAAGGTCAATTTTTCAGGCTAAATACCTGAACTTAGAAGCACTAGGAATGCTCTGCTGTCAGCTACTTATTCAGATATTTTTACTTTGTTTGAAGATTTGTTGCCAAGTGAATTGCATTTGTATGTTGAAAGTAGTTATGTAGTTTTGTTTAATCATATAACTAATTTACTACATAAAATTGTTCTCAGAACTCATTATTACTATTGCCAATTAATGAGTATCTGTTTGTCGAATTAATTATTTTTGTTTGCATTTATTCAGTAGTCTAATTCTAATTTAAAGGAGGGGATGAGTTGTATTGTGAAATTTGGCTTGATAAATAAAGATTATTATTTATTTACTAACTAGCTACTGCCTATGCAGGTTTTAAAGACATGCTCTTTGTTTCTACCGGTAGGATCACCAGAAGCAGCAAAACGAGCAGCAAGAAGCTTTCTACGATAGTGATGCTAATGACGCCTCGTCAGAGATTATGAAAGACAATGATACAGCTCAAATGGAGGCTGCAGAAAGAGACGAAGATATTGAAGGTATACACATATACAGTTATAAAATTGTTGTTAGCTATTAGAGGGTCTTAAAAGGAAATTCTTTATCTCAATTTAAAGAATTCGCGAGAATATCAATTAGCGAAGCAAAATTTCATCAAATTTTCCGAGACTTATCGAGATCGAGGTCAAAATACATAGTATCAATGTTCTCCCACTTACACCTTAATTTTCGTGTAACTTACCAATTGAAGTTTTTTGACCAGAAAAATTAATTTTACCAACAAATGCCTTCAAAATAAAATGAATTTTATTACAATTGTATATATCGTTTTTGATACTGGAAAGCAAAAGATCTCCAGGAACCTAATTTAAATTTTTTTGAAACACTTTCAAGACAAATCAAAATAGATTATAAATTTTGCAAGTTTTACGATACCGACGGGTCGAGGTCGATACAAAGCGGTTGAGAGAGGTATCGGTATCGAGAGCCCAATTGTCGTCACAGTTTTATCTCTGTTTTATTTTGTAGTATGGGAAAGGAAGAACAAGGAAAGCTAAAACTCAAAAGTGAATATACAGTAAATACAGTGCAGTGCAAGAATTTAGTTTGTATTTAATTATAGAATAGAATATATGTTCTGGTTATGTGCTGAGTTGTGCATATTTACATAGCTTATTCTAACAAGCTATGTATTTAGCAATGCAAACATATTCCATGTCGTATCTATTAGTTTTTAGC
>JAQFYC010004376.1:0-17384 GCA_034694165.1 Tomocerus mixtus | reverse complement strand
CATGTGTTTAAATACGTTAGTAGGTATTTGTATTCGTACAACACTAAAAATTGGGGGACTTTTGGGACTCATCTATTATGCGTTTAGGATTATTTTTGTGGTTTGTCTGTGTGTGTGTAGTATAGTTCAGTAGTATGCGTAGTAGGTATTAGGTATGTATGGTTCAGTTAAGTGCAGTTGTATAAGTTGTGTTGTATCTGTATCCTGTATCTTATCTTGTGTGCAGGTATATATGCCGTTGGCCATAAGATCGATACTACTTAGGTAACTAGGTAAATATTTTTGTCCTCTTTTGTAACATTTTACATATCATAGACCATCTAAGCCCTATTAGCTATTATAATAATAAAATAAAAGACTATTAATTAACTAAAGATAATCATAATATAATGCTCCTATTTGGTGGAAATGGAGCTGTTTGATTCCACTGTTAATTGCTAATCTATAGGACTATGACTGAACAATAATGGAGTAGTATGGACTATGGACAATAATCATCTAACAAGTTGGTCATATCTGTGTGTAAGTTATAAGAAACGTTTCTTTGATAAATTAATGCTAACTCAATAAATCCGACTTTACTGTACAATACAAACAAGTAATTTTATTTAATAAAGCGTAAAGGACTGTATAGTTGATAGTATGTTCTGTGTACGAAGTAATAAAACCTAGGCTTTTATAGTAGAGCTCGGGGTTATCGGCTTGGTCCTTTGAGTACACAATGCGTTGGGTACTTTTAGCTAGTTAAGTGAGTGTAGTACACGCATGACATTCTAGATATTTAAATGTTTCACACTTTACATAATAGAATAGAGTTAGTCATTGCACATACATTATTCATTAGTCCTATCTTATAATGATATCTTATAAGATATATACTTAAATTATTCTATAGTTATATTAATTCTGATAATTTAACTGACTCACGTTTTAAGTGGTCAATGCCTTAATATTATCTACAAGTTAATTTGCATATAGGTTCTGTATGGCATAGAGCTCACTGTCTAGGCCGATCTGTTCTATTGCCTGATTGGTCTTATGGCCTTTGACATGTCGTATGTGTAGTAATGTGTGTTATCGTATTGTATACGTATTCTATTCGAGAAAATATTTGCCGCGCTGTGCTGCTTAGCTATGTAGGTACTTAGTTGTTACTCAGCCTTCAATACGTTTAGCACGGCAATATCAAAACAAGCAAAGCAAAAACACACACAACATTCTTCAGATCAGACTAAAACACAAAATTTTCGTCGGGAAAGTAATTTAATTTTACTTCTTCGGAGTCGTCGGAGTGGATTAGAGAATAATTAATTGGCTGGTTCAATCCAGTGTCCAGCTCAACTCAAAATAATCAAGGTATTTTTGACGTTATTCTTTAAAGTTGACTGTTTAGTTTAGCTTATTATTTAGCTTTAGCTTAACGATTTGCTGGCTGGCTGGAATGAACTTTAAATTTTAGTCTACACAGTCTAGTCTACAGTATAATATAATCAGATTCAGAACTATTAAATATTCGTTGGACAATTTTTAATACTACTAAGACCGCTAAGCTTTGCTAAGCCTAGAAATGTACAGCAAATCGGATAAATCAGTAGCTAGATCATTTTTTAATTTGGTAAGATGTAGCTAGTGTTGGTAGCTTAGCTTAACTGTTAGCTAATTAAACTTACTAGTTACTACAGGCCTATAAGACATAAGGTCCATTAATGAATGATCATTGTATTTATTATTATTTATATGTTTTTGGTTTTTCATTGTTACAGATGTTGGATGCACTAACTACTGTACTTTGACTGATAGACTGCTTACTTGTGTCAGCTATGTACTTAGCTGTTTCGATTTGTGGGAGTACATATATTACATTACACCCTATGTACAATTTTACTACTTAACTGGCTAATTGACCTTCATTCTTCATATATAAGTTTACAAACGAAATACTGCAATATTTTGAAAGGTAATCATCTATTTTGCTTATATTTATCTTAATCTTATCGTATAATTATAATCAACATCAAAAATTTACAATGAGGAGAATGGACCAATTTGTACATTGTAAAGTAATACATAAAAATTCATTTTTGTGATGCGCTAATGTTAATCTCAAACTCCCAATAACCTCTCGCCCATTACAGAATTTTTTATAACATTTTTCTTCAATCCCCAGTCCCATAGCGATGATTTACCCTGTATTAAAATTATATTCTGTTAGGCCTACCACTATACTCATCCCATATTCCCTCCCAGCATCCTAGATTTAACGGTGCATGATGGGGACCGGGACTGGGGAGTTACAAATCGGAATTACTGTGCCGTGTTACAAAATAATCTTAAAAGTCAGTAGTGGGCCAGTTCCGGTTGTCATTGGAAGTAAATGGGGCATGACAAATAAAGTCTATGTAGGTCACTGACTGGAGAGTCTACATTACTTTACTGCTACTAAATAGGAACGTTTCATTTTGAAAAATATGAAATAGAATAGTTGGGCAATTTGGTTGGAGTAGTTTGCACTTGTAATTTGTAATGTAATGTTAGTAAATGCCGCGGGGCGACGTGATAAGTTAGTATTCACTTAAACACGTCAATTAAACAGCTAAAATTAATTGTTTCTACCTTCATCGTTTCAAGGCTTAATAATAAACTAATGAATAAGTTAGCCAGCTTAGGATGGGATTGGTTGGTCAATGGCATCTTAATCGATGTTTAATGTTAATGTATTTGATGCTCTACGAACGTGAGTAAAGGAGCGAACAAGGTATACCTAACTAGGAATGGTAATGTTATCATTTAGGAACAAAAAGGAGGTCAGGAAAATACTGCTTTGCTTACTATCCGTAGGGTATATATTTAGAGTAGGGTTCAAGGCTCAATTTAAGCTGTTGACTGTAGTTTCTAGTTTCATATTTGAGCAGGGTAATTAAACTAACACTTGAGCACAAAAGTCTTAGTTTAATTTAACGTTAAACTTGTATAGCATCCATTGTGAATCCACGTATCGCCCATAAAAGTTATATAGATATAATAATATTACAATAGTTATCAGAATAGTAACATATAACAAAGTGTGTAGTGTGGGTGAGGGTTAAAATAAATTATTTTGTTTACCAAATAGTTGCAATTGATCAGTTCATAAGTTTTAGTTAGGTAAACAAGGAACAGCACTTAAGACAGTTTACTGTTTACTTAAACTCATATTTTGTAAAGGTTTGCTACACATTTTTAACCTAACTTTTGTTTACATCAACCTACTGCACCACAATCTTAATCTACCGAGCACAATTGGTAGATCGATTCGTTGTCAGTAGTCCAGCAAAAATATTATAAGACTACCTTTAACGGCTTTAACTTTACTTTCAATACACTTACCTATTGAAAAGTCCATGAACTCAGATATAATAATAGTCAATGTTAAAAATTGGAAGCAACAAGTCCCAATTACCTAGTTGCACAGGATGAATTTCTAAAATCATCAGACTCGGAAGCCTGTGGCCGTGTGCTAATGTAGGTGTTGCCGTTTTGTAAAATACGTTTAGTTTTCACTGACTGAAGTATCCGTACGTAACAACCCAAAGCAAAATTGTAGTGAAAATTGCCACTACTAATTATATACAAATACGAAATAGGAACTCTTTATTCTCGTGAGCTGTAATTACTATTACCGTTAATTGTAGCTTGTAACGTAACTTCTCAAACATGTAACTATTTAGTGATGATCCATAAGTGTATTATTTTGAAATGGGTGAAATAATTATCAAATTATATATCAATTTTTACAGGTAGTTCGCCAAGAGGTTGAAATATTTCCAAGTGATAAAATGTGGAACTGTACAGGCGACTGTAGTATTTGCCTTCAAGCCTATGGGGACGAAGGCCAGAAGAATGATACGGAATACAGAAAATACATTCTTCAGGCTTGTCAAACTTTCTTAGTATCGGAACTTGGAGTGGAATGGGGCTCTATTTCGACGGACGAATATCTGCCTTTTTGTGCTCAGTGCTTGGAAAGTATTGAGCAAATGTCAAGAATGGACGAGGATTCCGAAAAACTCAATGCTGAGCTAAAAGCATCCGTTACAAAGTTTATGTTGAAGGCAATAAAAGTCCGAAGACAGAATAAGGAAAAGGGTATAACGCTACCCGCTTCTCTAACAGGCATCAACTCTATCGTGAAGACCGAACCCACTAAACTGCTAAACTGCGTCGCTTGTTTCGACTTCTATAGGAATGAAATGCAAAATGAGCAACTAACCCCCCAAGCAAAGGAAACAATTTCGAAGAATTGCCTTGAATTCTTTTTTACTGATTATATTTCGAATAGTGGTGGATTTGACTGGAAAACCATTGCATCCAGAGAGCTTACTCCCTTTTGCCCAAACTGTTTCCTGACCATTAAGAAAATCTCGGACTTGGCAACTAACTATAAAAATACTCATGATGAAGCAGAGGAATTTGTTGACCGTTATTTAGTCGAACTATTTACTGGCAGAGATAAGAAAAAAAAATCTAATAAGGATAGAAATTCAATTTCAATGAACAGTCCCGGGAGATCGTTATCTGTAGTTTCTGGAAAAACAATAATCAATGTTAATAGTCGACTCCCTGTATTTCATGACACAGACTATGTTGTTAGCGCTTCTTCTGATGTCAATGGAAGCAGTTATTCCGGTTACAGTCGTGACGACGGACCACGCATTATTAACACAAGTACTCGAACAATTATCGATGCAGTTTCAAGCACCAACCCCAACGGAACTCAGTCCGAACCTTGTGAATCGGGAGGTGAGTTTTCGATATTTTTAATGTCTAAAGTTTATAACGATATTTTAAAAACCTAAAACGGTATCGCTTATCGCTGGTATCATAAACGGTAAAATAGGAGGATTGTTATACCTCTCATTTATTGAAAAGCAGTTATCCATATATATTGCTATATATATAAGCAGTTATATAATATATTGCTATACTATACTATACTATATAAAATATAGGGGATATTAACATGTAATTGTAATGTGTGTAATGTAAAACTTTTAGGTTTGCCTGTTCAGAGGACGAATACGATCAGCAAAAATCAACATTCAAAAGAAAATGTAGTTGTCGCTCCCAGCCGACCTAGTCCACCTACTAATACGATTGTGGAGGGCGATCAGGAAATGGAATTAGATGATGTAAGTAATCTTTTGCCACCTGGAACTTCAATTGAAGAATTGCCTTCATCTCGAGTGGCTACGCATGGGTCTTCAGAAAATACTTACATTCAAAAAGTTCAGAAACCAAGAAAGCGACGGCCTAGTCGTTTTAGCCTCTCGACTAAAATTAGAACTCGTAGTAAATGCGAGAAATGTCATAGGGACTTCACGTATGAAGCAGCCTTGTTGAGACATCGACAAACTTGTGGAGTATATTCTTTATCTGAGCTTTCGTTTCCTGACATGCCTCAATTGCAAGTTGAGTATTCAAATTATCCCGACGTAGATATGGAAACGGTCAGTGATGTTGGCACTTTCACATGCCCACACCAAAATTGCGAAGAGAAATATCAAACGAGGGTACAGCTAGAGGACCACGTCGCCTTGCACTCAGAAACAGCCGGGCGACCTCACAAGTGTAGAAATTGTGGAAAGTCCTTTATCGGGATCAATCACCTAACAAATCACTACAGAAGTTGTGCCCCACGCAACAGAAATCCGTCCACTCCTGCAAATTGGGCTTCTAATTCTACGGCCAGGAAGCAAGTAAACCAAACCCCCCTTGCAGACAGTAATATAAAAAATACAGTAGATCGTCGAAACTGTACAATGCAATGCAACTACTGTACATTTACAGCTAAAAATTCGACTGTGTTTTCAAAACATCTTCAAAGTCACTATGACGAAGCAGCAGAAAGTCGATGCACTACGTGCCGTCATGTCTATTCCAATAAAGGCACTTTGAAGAGACATATGCTGAAAGCGCATCCCAGTGAAAGTGGGATTCCGTTATCTGAAGAAGTACAGCAACTGCTCAATCCCGCGACAGTAAACGATGAGGATGACCACACTGAGCAAACACGTTCTAGAGTTTGGGTTAAAAGTGGATTCGTACGTTAAAATTACTATACACTATTGAACAAACAAATTCTAGACTGTGGGTTAAAAGCAGATTCGTATATCCGTAATATTCTAATGAATTACTTAATTAAGAATGCAGAAACTGCGTTGCTAGCCCGTTCAAAATAGCATGTACACTCTGCTCTGTGTCTTACAGTTATTATTAGCTAATTTTCTCCTTCGAATATCCAAACTAAAAAAGGCTCATTATATCTATTATTATAACAACATTATATGATATAATGTTATAATAATAGATATAATTTATATCTGTGTTAGTTGTAAAGAAGAGGGGAGGTTTAATATGCGTAGAGGACCCCCTGATTAAATTTCCTGAGTTGAAGATATTATGTAGCCTGGACATTTAGCAAGGCAGAATAAGGTCCCAACCAAATCGCGACATAGGTTCGGGAGCGGGAGCTATAGCCTCCTAAAGGCAAAGGTTAGATTTAGGCCCACGTTTTTAGTTTTTCAAGTTTACGTACATTTGCGTATAAATCGTATTATAATGCATTTATACTTATTGAACTGTGTCTTACAGTTATTATTAGTAATTTTCTCCTTCTAATATCCAAACTAAAAAAGGCTGAAATCTCCAGATTATTAACGTACCATGCACGTAACAGGTCCACAAAGTAACTTTGAGTGCACAGAATATTGAATATTATTTTAGGTTTATGTAACTTAAATATTAAAGTTGGAAGTTTGTGTTGATCTAAACATCTTTCTTAGGAACATACGATATTATATCTTGATGATAGCATTTAGCGTAGATGAATGATGCTTTCTCCGATGTTTACGTACTACTTTTCAATATATTATTGTAGAAATATTTAGATGTATTAGAATTAGACGTTGGTAAAATTCACACGTCAAATAAGATTAATTAATTAATTGAAAATTGTCTAAGAAAAGTAGCTGTATGACTACTGTATGTATGTAATGTATATATCCGATTCAAGTTTGATTGATTGTTTATATTTATTATATTGTTTATGAATTTAATTAATACCGGAAAATATATCCATCCTATGTAGTGTAGTTCATAGCACCTACCACATATTAAAGTCGACGTTTCTCCTTTGAATCTCCGTTTCCCATTAGGATACTTATGAAATTCTATATATTTATTTGAAATGTTGATTATTTATATAAAGACAAATGCTAAATGCAATTATATTAGACGGACTACTTATTAATGTTTTACTTTATGTCATGTTACTGTCACCAAGTTTATTTAGCTAGTCAATCTAGGTTTCACCATTAAACTCAAATTACTCTATACCAAGTGATTTTACCTGTACGTATTCGGAAAACTTGTGTCACTGCGTGACCAATATATACGATAAAAATAATTAATGCCCCATATATTATACAAAACAATTCTGTGTACTTGTACATTAGCTATATATTATGTTCCAATTAATTGGGTCTGTGCAACACGTTTCTGTTGCAAATATCAATGTGCATTCTTTAGTAAAGGAATAAAATGTGCTTCTTTCATTATGTTGTATTTCGTTTACAATATGCCACATTATTAGCCGATACGGAAAGTGTTTTCAAATTAATCAACTACTATACTAGTGGAATAGAAACTGATGGTTCCAAGTTAGGTTTCATTGTAATTTAAAAAGGCTTATATTTAATGGCACCATATAAAAACTTACTTTACCATAATTGTTTAGACTTATTTTACCATAACTTTATTCATTTACCAAAACAATATCCAAATACCATAAAAATGGGAATCGACCATATAAAAACTTATTTACCATAAGTTTAAGCAAAAATACCTAATGAAAAACTATGTTGACCATAACTTTGCAATGGTTTTACTACTAAAATTATGGTCAAAATAGTTTTTCATTAGGTATTTTTGCTTAAACTTGTGGTAAATAAGTTTTTATATGGTCGATTCCCATTTTTATGGTTTTTGGATATTGTTTTGGTAAATGAATAAAGCTATGGTAAAATAAGTCCAAACAATTATGGTAAAGTAAGTTTTTATATGGTGCCATTAAATATAAGCCATTTAAAAATGCACATCTAGCACAACACTTATAACCTCATACAAAAGTTTTGTTACCTATTCCTATTGCATATTACTTACCAACCTTAAATCTTGTTTTTAATATTCTTATTAGGCGAATTAGACAAAATTAAATAGCCAACATATAAGATGGTTACTAATTTAATTATTCGGGAAAGTATTGTACTATAATGTGCATATACTTAAGATACTTATCAGTATTTTAGTTTAGTTTAGATTGCCGGCACTAGTTCTCCCATCCCAACTATCGAAACTAAAACCCTTAATCCAGTAGTATAATGAAATGAAACTACATTTAGTTGCATGGGCGACGAGGACATGGTAGAAATAGCACCCCCACTTGAAAGAGCACTACAGCCTTGGGCTGTGCAATTGTGCATTATTCACCAAATTCGGCTGAATCGGTAAACTCTCGGATGGACAAACAGAAACAGACAGGCAAAATATCCTAAATTGTTTCCCAACCAGTTGATAAACGTTTAGTAATGCCATCAAATAATATTTTATTATCGCTTTACTGACAATTCTTTATCCTGTGTTCCACAAGCAATATGCATTTTTGAATATAATATAATATAATACACACAACTCTAGTAATTAAGAAGCATGCTAACGTTTATTAAGTACATATTAAATGCATTTAATTATTATGCTAATCTAAAAACTAATATTTGGAAACGTTGTTAATATATCATGTAAAACATTTTATCCCAAAAACCCTGACATTACTCAAGACGAAGACAATAATAATAATAATAATATATATGTCAAGCGATGCTATTGCAAGCAAGCTTAATACATCACTCAACATATACACCTCAGTAAATTAAACTTACTTTATTGATAAAAGTTACCCTTAGAAGAAGGAGGACAAAACCTTTGATAGAGGCTCATCATTTCATTAGATACTTTGTGTCATGCATTGGTTCCGGAAATATATGTAAGTAGTAATGTATTTTTGCATTTTCATGTGCCACAATGCAATGGTTGGGTGCATTATATAAGTTGTATTGATATAGGTAGGTAGTTAGTTACTAAGCCATGTATTAATTATGTTACACGAAGCTTGCCTGTCTGCTGTTTCTGTCACAAACAGCAGTACTCAATTTTTGCATGTTGATAATTGATATGATAATATCTATGCCCGTGTAGTATGAACATTATATTTTCCACACGTTAAAGCCAACTTGAGACAAAAGCGTACAGAAAGCATGTACATTTATCGATTCACCATATTATTGTGGTACAGTAAATACTAAATACTACTACATATATCCAGAACTTAAATACTATAACACATTATGCCATTATTATTTTAATGTACGCACTAGGCATATATACTGATAATATACCTACTTATGTACTGCTTGATTAATTATAGCTATATTATACTAGGTTTTTAGTTTTCTTGTGGTAGGTTAGCTACGCTATATGGCAAGAACATTATGTCGAGTTTTAGGCAGGAATACATGTTTCAAATATCAAATATTAAATAAACAACACCAACTAATATTTTGCCTCCTATACAAATACAAAATAAATAACACTAATTATGTATTAATTACTATTGACGAAGAGAATAGATAAATGAACTATACAAGGATAATGTGCCCTCGCTTGTTAGGGGTGGAGTTTTTATTGTAACTTGTGCTAGAGAGGAGTGGTCATTTTACTATTCTGTCTGACCATTGAATCAAAGTCTGTGTAACTGATTAATTTATATCAAGCAAACAGCTACTTCCATGCAATTAGTTTTTCAGCGTTTCCGTTAACCGAAAAGGCTGTCACAGTGACTGAGATAGACTAACAGTTTTATTTATTACGTAGTACCACGTTTGCTGCCCTATATTGAGAACCAGTCAGCCTCCGTATATATATTATTTTGTTCGTTCTACGTGCAGTATGTTTATATGGATACTTATGTACTTAGCTGGGGATTAGAGCAGCTTCTTTAGCAAGTTACATAATATGTATATTATTTGGCAGTATCATGCACTTCGTATGGATTATTGATTCTGATACTGTAATTAGTTGGCTACAAAAATTATTTAATTTTATGGTCATAATATGACATACATAATTATGTTTTACTTCTACAATCAGCCAAATGATTTGAACATAAGCTGCATCCTACAATTTTTAGACGGCCTTTCTGATTCTATTGAACTTGACCCCTAGTTGATGTAATTTTGTAATGTTACTACTCTTCTTCTTAATGTAGTGCCAGCACAAATTAAATTTTATGTAGTCAGAAGAGTCAGAAATCTACACTAAACTTTTAAAGGTTACGTTGTAATACCATTTTATATTCAGACAGGCTTAGCCTGCCTACCACAATGACCACAACCTGTAGATGATCAATCGCAGAACATAATAGTATTACTATCATTGATACTGGGGCAATTACATGAATCGGTCGCCCATTAATGTTTAGGTACAATGCAATAAATACTGTAAATACAACAGTGACTATGCTCACTCACTTTTCTTTCGCATGTACTATGTCTCAAAGGGATATACCTATGTACATTATTGAATTTTTCCTATCTACGTAGTAAATATTATCGGAAAAGGAATTCCTGCACGAACATCCTGAATGTAACAAAACGAATAGCATCAGTATGTTGTTGTAGTCCATTACAAATAGGTAGTGGCAGTTTGGCAGAAGATTTACACGAGTTTTCCCATGAGAAAGGAAGTTGTCGCCGATTAGCGGGTAAGGTAGCTTTCGTCTTCCACTGAATCCAGTCCCAGTCTTCTAGTGACCGTCTCCCGGAATACTCTCTCCCTTTCTGCTCTTTCTTCTTTTGGTGAGTGAGACTCTTTTACCTAAATCACTATTAAACATAAACAGTAGGGATGGAGATATTGCTCTTTAGATTTAATCCCATGCCATTTACTTGTAGAACAAAGGTATTAATTACAAATGCTCTTATAATGGAATTTCATATGTCAAAGGTTTCCCCACTACTACAAATAGCCGAAACTACTATTCTTATCGATTATACAGTCACCTTGCATGCATGCGGCAATCGATTTTTCCATAGCAGTCATACAGTTACAGTTGAAGTTGAGCGTGGAGTACGTTTATGCACAATAACGTGTTTCTTATACATTGCCAAAACTTGCGCATCGGAATTCGCAATAGTACTATCGTAAAAAATGTTGAACACTTTTTTTTGCGATGTCTTACAAAGTTATAAACGTAGATATGAAAGTAGATATTGTATTAGTGTGAAGACATAACAGGTATCTATTTAATGGTGAGTGGTTAACTAAATATTTGTGCTACCATAGTTTGACATGTAGCATCACAGTTCTGTTCTGATATCGGCAATTAAACTTATTTTCTATGTAAATACCATGATCAAATAAATGAATGTTTATGATAGTTAGGTACATGATAATAGTGATAATCATGAAATCGATATCCCCATATATCTGGCACTCTATCGTTTAATTAGAGGGTACATATTACGTTTAATATGTACCCTTTAATTAATATTCTGTAGTAATGTATGCCGAAATCCTTTATAAGGGCCCTGCAACTGTGACAATCCACATTTTATTGCTAAGATTAATATTCTACGAAGACTTTGCATTTTTATACGTCCTGTAGACAATAGGCAGTTAGAGACATAAAATTAAAGATTTTTTAAATACCAAGATTTCGCCGACCTAATTCATATTCATAATTTATTAATCGACTGAGAAAGAGATACAGTATGGGTTGGTATTAGACTTAGACTAGGTACTATAGGCACTTAAATGCAATGGGTGGGCGCATATTTATTATGCCCACTATGTATATGGAATATGGCATATGGAACTTTAATTGAATTATTATTTATTATCTTATATTGGTTGAATCAATATAATTATCTATTGCAATATTAATCTGAATTTGCATATCTTATTTATTAAGCATTATGAATTTAACGTGTATTATTTCTTGCAGCTTTTAGATGCGGCGGACTGCTATAAGTAGATCTAAGGCCAACGCTTCTATTAGAAATGAAACTTAAAAACAATATCGGATAAATCCCATAAGGTGAACCAAAAGCGATAAAAGACAACAAGAAAACGCAATCTTCCAAAAATGGACTTGGATTCAGCCTACACAATCACGGTTCTCATAATTCTTCTCAGCGCAATTTTCAGTAAGCTAAAATGACAAAAAGACTTATTTACGTTTTAGAACTAAGTAGATTATTAGGTATTATTATAATAATTGTAGTAATTATTATGTACCGCCAGGTACATTATCATTTCATCATTGCTGTCTGTGTGGACGTGTGTGTGTCCACGCTCTAACTTTCGAACGCGTCAACTTTTTTCAATTCTGTTTCCAGAATTCGAAATAGGAGGTAAAAAGTAACATCCGAGATGTTTTTGAGCCAAATCGGCCACACCCCCATGGCGTTCTGGCCACACCCACTTATTTTTAAATAGAAACATATGGCAAGTGGCAAGTGGGGTATCGTTTTAAAGGTGTTGACATAAGGAATTCAAATTACATGGAGCAATGTGAGATTTTAAGGGGAAAATCCCTCTGGCGGTACATAGGGACACCGGTTCGCTTTATTAATATGTTACATGCCACTGGTCAAAGTTGTCTATCTAACTAAAACAAAGCAAGCCAAATCTGTCTAGTTTTTCAAGCAGTATGCGTTTTTTATTTAAAGATGATTAAAATAATTACTTAATTTGTTTTCCAATAGTTATCGTCTGCTTCACAGGAATTTACATGCGTTTCTGTGATTGCAAAGCGTCCTCGTCGATATTGAAGCCGAATCCGCCAGCAGAACAAGCTCCAATCCCAGTTAATGTCTGAGAGAGGAAAAACGAATGCTGACTATAGTTACCAAGTTTCCATTATTATAAACGACACTACACTGGAAATTCTTATTGACATAATAGACATCGATGTATACATATGAATGACATTTAGAAATGCAGTGATAAGTTGAGCAATAATAAAGACCCTAAAAGTGCCTTTCATAAATTAAGTAAGTGTTACATATTTAATAAAATAACTAACATAACTCAACTTCTATAATACACAGTCTTCTCTTCCTCTTCTCTCTTACTATGGATATGTATGAGAATATTTAACTATGAATTGTCAATTTAGCTTCTATTGTTATTTTTGTGCCTCCAAAGATACTCATTCTTGGTGACCTTCAAAATTGCTCAGACTTTCTCTACGAAATAATTACTACTTGTAATCATGTCTGCTAAAAGTATTTCTCGGCTTTCGCCGTCCGTAGGCTCATTATCTGGTTGTACTATTTACTGTAGTAATTAGTTAAAACTACTAAAAATATAATAATAAGTAGTTAAATATCACTAACTTAAGAATTGTAATTACTTATAGCTAATCCTAGGAAAATCCTAGTTAAAATTTAACGAAAATCTTAAATGGCTTTCTAAGTTAAGACAGTTGACAGTTAAAAGTCTAATAGAAACTATAAACGATTAATATTAGTTATGCTAAGCTAAAACTTTCAAGGACCAGACCTGGTTTTGGTACCAGACGGATGTAATATATTTTTATTGCTGTCCTATTACAATTATTGTTAAACATTTAAAGACTGGATTAACTTGTGTGAATAGGGAAAGTCAATTAAATTTTAAAAAAGTAAGTTAATTATCGTTAACCCCTTGTACCTGGAAAAAAATTGATTCATGTTCTACCAGTACGTATAACGCTGACACAAAATTGTTGTTCTTGTAAATTGTTCTGCCTAAACTGAAGATAATTTGTCTGCTTTGAGATGATGTACCTGTTATGAACGTTGTGAACTTCAAAAATGCTTATTTCATCCCAAATTATAGGTACAAGGGGTAAGTATACATAGCATAGCATAAAGTGTTCCCTATTCTTACTCTGTCCATTCTAAGCCAACCATAAATCCTTAATAATATGATTTTAATATTAAGCGTTACAAAAGCTACTTGATAATCCTTGAAATGTACCTTGTATTCTTTTGGATCTGGTGCAATGTACAACCAAGTTATAGTTATTTTTGTAAAACAATGATAATTAGTTAATTTGCAAAATAAGCTCAAATTATTTTTCTGACTGCATACTGTATAATACCTACCTATACCAATAAATTGCTGCTACTGCTTAATGTGTTATTCAGTAAGAAAAACTGAAATTTGAGATACATACATACATATATTGATGTAATATCTTCCAAAAGGGTGATAGCTACTTATATAAGTATATAATTGTTAAATATGAGCATACGTACCTAATTACAATTAATTTTACCTACCCATTCAAAACCTTGAAGGTTAGTGATACGTAAAATGTGTAAATTCAAATCTTCAAAATGTAGAATAAAAGAACTTTGAAAGAATTATGTCATTTTATCATCGTTATAGATATTCTTAGATTTACATTTATTAGTAGAACAATTACATAATGTGTTTTTTCAGATTACGATCACGAGCAAATACTCATTTCTAGTACATTTATATAGTAATATGTAGTACTCGTATAGATCTGTAAAAGTTCTCATCTTAATTTTTGCTACCAACTACCTTGCATCACTTGCATGCATGCGTATATATAATAAATTATGAAATAGTAGGTGCGTGTAAAACATAAAATTTAAAATTTGAAATTTGAAATTCATTTGGCAAAATATACGCTATTGGCTATCAATGCCAGAACCACAAAAGTCTGGCAGTGGATAAAGTGCAATTATTGTATACATATGTACATTATTAAGGAATATATAATAGGCGAAGGAACCAGCACGCTTCCAAAATACAGTTTATGATTGGTAAACTAAACAGAACACAATTAAAATATAGTTTCAGCTGACATAAGTATTTCTATTGTGGACATATTGTTGGATACAAGATTTGTGTGCCGCAATGTCACAGGGATATTAACTTCAAAAATAGTTATTACTACAATAATTTAATGTAAATGTCCACTTGTATGGGATACTACTTTGTCACTTTTTTTAAACGTTTGGCAAGGGATATCAACTGAAGATAAGTATGCTGTAGCCCCAAACGTTGCTCTAAGTTCACCAGACAGTCGAACGTACAAAGAATCAGCATTAGTAGCAATAAATTCATCTTTTCTAGGTTTCATAAATGTAATACCTCTATTTTTTAGTATTGTTTCGATTGTGCCCGGAGATAGAGGAATTTGCACAACATGTCCATTCTTTGAACTTTTGAGTACAACTCCACTGATTTCCATAACAGAATTAAACCGAGTTCGAAAATTTTCAATCCAATCAAGAAGAAATGAAACTTCAACACAAGTGTGTGCGGGAACAGTAACTGAGGCTTCAATTTCATATTCTTTTACGTTGACCGCATGAAATCTTCTATTTCTGTCGCTCTTGGGCTCTTCGTAGTTTTCCCAGTGGGAGAAAAATGGTGGGGTGAACTCAAAAAACACTCTGCGAAATTGTGTCAACGTGTTTGAAAATGTCATCTCGTAAAACTGCTCTCTCGACTGCTTTACATTGCATTTGTATTCAAGCCCTGCAGAACTGGCATTAGGAATCGTTATTTTGTTAGAGATTTCGATTTGTTTCCCATTTATCTCCAACGCTTTATCCAAAGAGGTCGTAAAATTAATGTTAAAAACTCTAGCCGTAAATGCATACTTTTTCTTCATGTGAGACGAAGATTTCCTACTTAAGGGATTTTCAAACTCTTCCACATCTAAATCTTCTACGTATTCAAAATCATTCAGGTTGCCTGCTCCTCCTGAGTCTGAGTCCTCGTACGATAAATAATCATCCCCGTTCAAAGTCCCCACAATTGTATTGCTTCTTTCATTTTCGTGAGCGCGATAGCTCTCTTGAGTATTATAAACTATTTCTGGTTGCTGGAGCAGGGGGTGTGGCTGGATCGCTTCATTATTTCTCCATTCACCATACTTCCTGTAAATGTAATTATCCGAATGTAAATATCTATGTCATCTTACTTTTAATCGTAGATTAGATTAGTAAAAGCTGTATTACCGTAAACTTTTGTAGTCGCCATTAATTGGGAGTCTGGATGCTTCAATCTTCCATTGTATTATAACGTGTAGCAAACATGCAACTGTGATAAATAGGCTAAATTTCATTTTAACCATCAAGAAGTCAACGATGCGCTTCACTTTCACTTGACATCACAACTCGGTACATATTACTTTGGGAATGAACTCATGATTCCAAAATCGGAAGCTAAAATGACTCTTCTTCCGACTCTTACTTGCAAACCGGTTTTATTCGGCCCATTTTGCTCTCAATTCACTCCGCTTTACTTTTGCATACAAAACGAACTATGTATGCATTTTACGCCTTTATATATACACATAAATAATATTATTTCTGAGAACGGTCGGGTCCTTTCTCTTTCACCTTACATTAAGAATGTTGTTACCTATATTTAGACATAAGTACAACAAAGCAGTAAGCCCCACATACCACCTGCACTGGTAATATAAGTAATATTGTGATATTATACCTACGTAATTGTAATTCAGATATATATAAAGATATACACATATATTAATTTAGAAAGCGAATTATCTATAAAACGGAGTAAAAAATCTCCTGCAATACGTAATAAAGCCTATCGGATAAGGATACTTTTGTGATTCTCGCTGATATTCTGCGTCTTGGACATTTTCATTCATTAAAACTAAAAGTATCATTGATGGATGACTTTGCAGTCCTTTCAGCCAATCAGTCAGTACTCTTTGTTCGGTTTCACCTCCACTATAACTGCCCACCCAAATCAATAATACGACTAATTATTATTTTGGTCCAGTTATCCGTATAAGGACTTTTCTGGTTTCCGACAAGATCCGACAGCATAATTCTATCAAAATATTATGCTTCCAGTAATGATAATGATAATCCTTACAGTCTGCTTACAGCAGTGCCTAAGTACGGTACTTAATTTCTGCATGGCAGGCCAGGATACAGATATTTCTTGCATTGCATTCCATGATAGTAATTGTTAAATGCCAACCCAGTGTATGCTAAATATGCTGTATGGTATAATATTCAATTATATAATGCAGCGAAGTGCTCAGATTCAGTTCTAGTCTTCTGGACACAGAGGATCCTACTTACTGCAATCATTTAAATTATTTACGAGTTTCAGTAACTGGTTTCATTAAAGTCGATAGTTTATGGATCTCATTTAATGTGGAATGATTAATCAGCGGTTTTGGAATGATTTTTCAGAAAAATGGAATAAAGGAAAGTAGA